>JAXBDA010006189.1:0-21564 GCA_036023075.1 Gaultheria prostrata | reverse complement strand
TCCGAACCGTTAGATGTGTTTAAAACATGTTTTTAAGGTCCACCGCGAGGATTCGTAAAAAAAGAAATACCCGGTAGGGCTTGATCCAATCAGTTTTTGAAAAAACGCTATGTATAACGTTTTTATCAAAAAATGCTCGGATCAAGCCCTTCCGGGTATTTTTTTTTTTACGAATCCTCGCGTTGGACCTTAAAAAGACATTCTAAACGCATCTAACGGTTCGGATTGTCAAAATTCAATCTCGAGCGAAAAATCCCTTACATAAGCTATGTAAGGGAGCCCTTCTAAGATCATCTTCCTTTATATAGGTATGTGGGTATATATAAGTATGCATATATGTATAATTTGTGTACAATATCTGGATAAAAAGTATAACTACTTAAGTGTTAAAAAAAATTTCATGATGGTAGTTGAAATTTTATATAATCTTGTTTGTACTATATTTCTTTGTAACTTTCTACTTTATTCTATTTTGTTTTAAATGATTTTTTTTTTGTTATTGTAGGACATAAACTATTTTTGTGTAGATCTCATCGTTCTTTTTTGTTCATTAGTTTGGATATGGATTACCCGAATATACCCGATCCCCAACGAGAGGCGGGTATGGTGGATGTCCATTATCCCTTCTGGGTATGAAGGTGGGGATGGGGGAGAAATTCCCAATTGGAGATCGGAGGTAGAATAGGGTCCCCGATTCATACCCTACCCGTTAATGAATGGGTTTAATTTCATTGATGAAATAGAAAAGTTAAAGCTAAAGCGTATTGAGGAGACGGGCGGGGCCAACACAAGAAAACCATCTCTCAAATGTTGAGTGGTCTTCAAAACACCATCAACACCAAAATGCATACATATTGATCTATAGGTTGAGATAAACGCTAGTTTAGCCAATTAACATGTCAGGATGTTATTTCCATCCCTAACCATCCTCTCATTTATCTTGGGCCCAAAAAGAAAAGACTGCTCCATTCGTTTCGGTTGAACTAGCGTTGCTTGCACGCACAATGCATTTACATGGCACAATGGATAGCAAGTGGACACTAATCACACATGCAAATAATATATCTAACATGCAAATAATATATCTAACGTTGTATTCGTTCGATGCAGGAGAAAAAATTCACATCGGAAAAAAATAGTACAACGTACTAATTCGGTGCCAACATCCATCGGAAGAAGGCCACCACCTGCAAGGTTTCACATCCGTTTAACTGAATAGCTTAACCAATTATTTAATTACCCAAGATATTAGTGATACTCAAAATGCAATCAATCGTAGATGGATTCCAAAATTAAAGACAAAACTTACAATCTAGACTACAGCCTGAAACCACAATCGAAAAGCCACCACTCTCACTCAAATACAAAATGCATAAAGAGATATAGACACCCACAACGTCACCGCAATTTTAAGACATAGGTCTAGGGTTGTTTTTCTGGTTCATTGATTCCAAAAGAGAGAAGCTAAAAAAAATACTCCTATTTTTTTCAAACAGAAGAATACAAGTATGAATTATATCAAATTGGAAACAAAGAGAGACAGAGAGGTAGAGACTAGAGAGAGAGAGGTCCTCGACGGGTTCTAGCAATCGGTGAAGCAATGGGAAGGGATAGGGATAGGGATAGGGATAGGGATTTATTTGTGGAAGCTAGCCTGGGTTTTGTTGATAGGATTTGATACTGTTTGTCTTCGAACCGAAAAGAGAAATTAATTTTATTTTGTTTGCTGAAACAGTTACTTGGTTCCATATTCAAAACTGGGCATGTCAAATTAGTACTCATGATTCTGGATTGTGTCCTAACTTTAATTAAAATTTGCAGACTCGTCTTAGGGCAACTGTAATATCTTATACATTGTTTTTGAATATTCAGCAAAATTAATATATATATTTAGAATTAAATTGAATAGCGCGAAGGCGAGAAAACACTCAACATATTAGAAACGAACAAGTGATCAAAGGCCCGCGGTTAGAGGTGTCAAACGGGTTGGGCTGGGCTCGGCTGGCACGGGCACGACACATTTAAATGTGGCACGACATGGCATGAACACGGTTTTAGACTGGCATGGCACGGGTTTAGACGGCACGACAAGGGCACGGCCCAAGGCATGACACAACAAATACTAATTTTTAATATACCAAAAAATTTAATTTTTAATGATGAATTTTCTAATTATATGTTATACATTTTTTAGTACATCAATAATAGACTCAATACCAATCTTTTGCGAATATCAATACGCCGAAACTATTTTAACAATCAAGCCGTTGATTTTGTTGTTTCTATTGATGAAATCAATCGTGTAAACTTTTCTGTTGATCGGGTTTAGAAATCTTATCGATTGGGACCCAATTTATTTTTTTTAATGATACTTTTTGTCCGATTAAATGCCTATTGATTAAATTCTTCTTAATGTTTGTTTAAAAAATATAGCTATAGTTATACAAGAAAAAAATCGACGAAACTCGGCTAGATTGTACAAATTTTTTTCTACGAAACTCGGAGATGTGTCGGCACGGGCACGGCACAACACAACACAGTACGATTAAAAAATGACACGGCGCGACATAGCACGATTAAGTAAATGGGCCGGCACGGCACGACACGATTTGGTGAATGGGCCGGCATGGCATGTGACGAAGCACGGTCGGCACGAAATTAAATGGGCCCTGCCGGCACGACACGACCCGTTTGACACCTCTACCCGCGGTCAAATACACAAGATTTATAAGTTCAGAAATAGTAGTTTATAAATAAAAATGAAATTGTAAATGTAGTTGGTGTTCATTAGTTGAATGGTTAATGGAAAGGTTAGCGTACATGTGAAAGTGTGAAACGTTGCATGGTAAAAGGTAATTGATTTATTTCAACGTTTATGTGCTACACGTTTCAGTTAAATCAAGCCCACAAGATTTAACTAAGATTCCAAAAGCCGATACGTAATGGCTGATACGTTACGTAACGGTAAACGGCCGGTATTTAAACAATGGGGAGAAGTTGTACAAGCTAGTCTTGTGAGTAGTACTAGATTATTTGGGCTCTCAAACAAGTGCTTATAGAAAGATTGTTCTATATATATAATCTTGCTTGTGGATCACTTGTGTGTGAATGACAAGAATAACAGCTGCCGATTACTAGATCTGCTTCAGGTTCGTCCCCTTCTGTCGCTATAGCTCTCATACTCAACCAACTCAGATCTTTACAAACAGAATCTATATTACTCCCTCCGTCCCAAATTACTTGCCCCTTTTGGGGAAGCATGCATTTCGCACACAAAAAATAATGGGCTTAAGGAAATTATTTTTCAAAAAAATTGACACCAATTTTTTTCTACTCAATGATATCTTTAAATGAAAAATGTTGCAAGTAACAAACTTAAAAGGTCCTGCTAGTATTTTCGGAAAACGAAATGTTGCTAATATTTAATTTCCGTGCCCTTATATACCTTCGCCTTTCTCTTGTTTTGATTTCATATTTCTTACAAATTGCAGCCTTTGAAGATAAAAAAAAAAAAAAGAACGCCACCGCTGGAAGGACTTCTACACCGCCACCGCCGAACACTCTGCATTTGATTGGTGAGAGGTAAAATTCTTTCTTCTTTTTTTTTTTTGGTAACTCGGAAATAAGAGAGAAAATTCGCCAACCCTAGATTTTTATTGGTTTGACCTTTTTCTTTTTTTAACAACGAAAAACCTGGCAAATTATTGTGTCATGGCATGCAAACTTTGTATCCACAATGCAACGAACTGATCAACGTCGAATTTTTCTTTTTTACCAATTATTAAGTCAGAGATTTTCTTTCATAAATGTCTTATTTTCCTTTAATGATTTTAGGGGAGTAAGATGATCATGAATAGATTATGTTCAAAAAAAAAAAAAAAAAAAGATAAGAAAGAAAAGATCAGAATATATATTTGCATCGATCCAGTTTTATATTTTGTCCCAAAGCCCCTCAATTATCTTCGGTTCGTGAAACTTTCTTATTTAGGAAGGTTATCATTAAGTTCTGCGCTTTGTCATCTATTAGTTAACTAGAATTAATTAATTAAGGCTTATCAATTGGATTTGATTGAGAGCAATAGTGATATGTTCATCACTAGGTGGACAATACGGTGGAGGAAACTGATTGCTTGGCGGATGTTGGAGTGGGTAAGGGTAGGGTCGAGGGGAGCGAGCATGAGGGGAATCAATTGCGTATTAGTTTGGGCTCAATAAATGTGCTGAATGATATGAAGTGTGGCAAACCTGTAATACCCCCTTGAGTAACACGAAGATAATGATCAATTCGAAGCCGATCGACCCGCTTCAATCAAGCCAGCTATTATAGGTACCAACAAGAAGAATGGAAAAAAAAAGTGATTAGGAAAGTTTGGCCTGTGGACGAAGTGATGGACATTTTTAGGAATTCATTGTCTAGAAGGGGGAGACTAGATAGACACAAACCTAAAGCAGTCAAGGATATTGAGAAAATAGGAATAGAATCCTTCTTAATGAGGCTCAAGCAGTCAAGGATTTTGACAAGACATTGGGCATAGGCTTAGATGGTGATGAAGGGGAAGTCACTAGTAATTAAGTTTGCTCGAAAGAAGGATATTGATGAAGAGCGTTCCAGGAATGTGCTTCTAAATGTGGTGAAAGCGATTTGGGAATTTGAAAAGACATTGGGAATTAGTTACGATGGCGATGAAGGGGAAGTAATTATCAAGTATGCCCATATGGAGGAAATAGATGAAGCGCGTTATAGAGCCATGTTGGCCAAAGAGGGGAAGAAGGAAGGATTATAGTTTTTCATTGAGGTGTTGAGTTTTTCGGGGAGTTTTATTAATTTGTGGTTGGGGAACTTTTTTGGGGGTGTTATCTGTTGGCCTCTTGCCAACCTCTTTATTTGGGTTGTTTGGCTTTTGGGTCTCGAGAGGCAAATGATTGTCGTCGGGTGGGGTGCCAACCTCGTTGGGATTCCTCTATTCGTTTTGATGTTTTCACTTGCTCCGTTTAATTTTGTATCTTCGATATTTTTTATTAATAAAATCTCTTTTGCTTTCAAAAAATAGAGTTATTTGGTTTCTATAAAATAATCTTTGATATTTGTTTAGCCTTTTTTTTATTAAAACGTTTCGAAAAAGTGCTAACATTTCCAACACTTCAATTGAAAACGTTTAAATAAAATGCATGTAACCTTTTGTTTAACTCACCATATGAACGTGCCTAATTCATGATCACGTAGGCGAGATACTCTATTGAACTTGTACCTAACTAATGAATTAGGCACAATAAGTTAATTTGAATAATAGCACATCTCTACGAACAATAATTAACGTAATATACTAGCTAATGCTAGTGTCCTTGGCATTCTCGATATACCTTTTGTTGAGCTTTAATAAAAAATTTCTTTGCCGATTAAAAAGAAATATGGTACTTTAATTTACAAGAATGTTAAAAAAGTATATTGGAAAGAAAACAAATAGCAGTATTAAAATAACAAATGAAGTAAGGCAAAAGACAATGATAAACAAATAGTTAAAGTAGAAATCAAATTTGAAATTTGAAACTTTCGTTGCTTCTTATATTTTTCTCCTCAAATGGGCCCTGTCATGCCAGCATGGCTCGTTTAATTTCGTGCCAACCGTGCTTCGTTCCGTATCGTACCGGCCCGTTTATCAAATCATGTCGTGCCGTGCCATGCCATTTCTTAATCGTTCTGTGTCGTGCCGTGCTAGCCCATTTACACTTGAAATCCTCCACAGAGTATAATTTGATATTATACTTCCCTTTTATCCATATGGCTACCCTTGTTTTAGCCAAGTCCAGAATGTCACTTGCCTCTTTGTTTCTGAGCACCATTTCATTCCTGCATGTCCAAATGGTCCACAAAGCTGAGTAGAAACTTGCCTGCCAACTTAGACTTTCAAGGTTCTTATACCTCTTGCTGTTCCAAAACTGCAGTAAAGCTAAAATATTTGGGGGAGTGACACACACCTGCTTCCACCACTCAATTATTCCAGACCAGACATACCAAGCTACCTTACAGTGTAACAAAAGATGGTTTGAAGTTTCCCCAGGGCTATCACAAAAGGAACAGATGTCATGTTCATTGCTCAGAATACCTCTTCTAACCAACTCTGTTTTGGATGCAATACAGTTTTGGGTAGCCATCCAAGAAAATAGTTCCACTTTAGGAGGGCAAATATTCTTCCACACAGTTGCGGGCTCTTTGTCCTCCAGAAATTGCAGGTGTTCCCTTTTATCATAGGCTGATTTGACTGAGAAATTGAGATCCTTGCTCCATTTCCATTGAAGCACATCTTAAACCTTGCGAGACCAATGGCATCAAGGTTAAGAAACAGGGATTAGGTTTTGATGAACGTAAATATTACAGCGGCAAGACCGTTTGGCACAAAGAGGGAGACCCAACCCCCATTATGTACAATGAATACCTTGCAATGCCATCCAGCGGATGGGGATCAGAATTCGAAGAAGAAGACGCTGACCCAAACAATCGTTGGGTGGATCCATTTGATCAAGCATCCGAAGAAACATCTCCCGTCTGGGGAGGACTAAGGCCAGATGACAGACTTACGTGCCTTTCAACGGGCAATTTCGAGCTGGATATGGCGGGATTGCAACTCCAGGATGGGAGCCCCCGAAGAAGATATTCAACTCGACCAGGAAGTCACTCTCCCTGTTGTCCGCGTAGGAAACCGCAATGTGATGATAGAAAGAGGAGGGCGACAATTCAATCAACTAGCAATTTCATATCATTCCGCTTTTCTCTCGCTTAAGAATGTGGGATTAATCGAGGAAGTGCCGTCAAGAGATCTAGAGGAACCATTACCATGGAAATCCAATTGCTATGAACAGTGCGCCTATCACTCAGGTGAGGTAGGGCATGGGACGAACATTTGCAGTGACCTTCGCCATTGGATTCAAGATATGCTTGAGAATGGAGTGATCGGGGTGCAGGGTTATATGAAATACTGGTCCACCTCAGAGTGGAGTCCGGTCGAGTATCCGAATTTGCACATGGGCCATTACATGATCAATATGATTGGCCCCATCACTACGGACAAGGGTCCGCCTTCTGTTGAGGCTTGCCAGACCCCAAGGTAGTTCAATGGGATGATGCATGTGCTTTGTGGTGCTTCCAAATAAAAAATATGGGGTCAAATAAAATATTCATTTCCAAGATTTACATTTGTTCATTATCTGGAGAGTAAATTTGTTCACCCTCATTAAAAGGTGTGGGGTCCACCATAAACTAACACCAAAATTACCAAAAAAAAAATATTGATTCATTAGACCCCATACTTTTTTCACTCATCAGAATGAAGGTTTTGTTTACCCTTAATGAGGGTAAACAAATTTGCACTGGTATGCATAAAATGGCATATATTTCGAGATCAATCTGAGACGACACTTGAATTGGTCGTTTTAAATAAAAAAGAGAAAGTAATCAAGATTTATTATTGGTGCGAGATTCGGGAGTGGGTCTCACATACGTACACTGAGTCTTAATCATGGTATATGATGCTGACTGCTGAGATGAGCTAACTCAACCAAATATGATAAACTTCGCATGTATCTGCCATCCTCATATGAGTGTGTTTCCTTATCCCTTGGCTGACAGCAAAATCATGCAATTAAATCGCGCAAAGCAATAACTCCTCCCTACCTCCCCACCCGACCTTGTGGTTGTACCCAAATCCATTAAATATTCATACCCGCTCGTGTAATACATTACTATTATGATTTATTTATTAATTAGTTTGGTAGTTGATCAGAGTGTCCGGGCCATCTTACCGGATCAAGTATCTTAACTAAATTTTATTTTCGGTTCAATCAAAAGCAAGCTATTCATGTCGAAATTAGAGCTTCGCAAAAAAAGTTATCGCGGTCTGGTCTCATGAGATTGCTAAATTTCAATGACAAAATATTGGGATTTGAAGTTCCTCTCTATTATCACTTGAGGTACTCTGAGTTGCTTGTGATATATACTCATACTACGTAATCTCTCTCCAGTACAATTACAAAACATCATCATCCCATCTCTTCTCCCCCTTTCAAACCTTCAATATCTTCCCTATACATATACACGTAAAGGTATTTAGCACTTTAATGGCAATCTGGTTCAGAAAATCAATAAACATAACCCATTATTTGAAAGCAAACAGAGCTTTGTGGGGACTCGTAAACCAGACATGTCCGAGCCCTTGCTTTCATTCCAATTTCTCTTCACCAAGAAGCTTAAATGGCGAGAATTACAGAAACCCACCTTCATTTTTGGGGAATTCAACAACCCTTTACGGGTCCCGGCGTTTCGAATCCGTCAAAGCTGGAAGGCAAGAAGAATTGCAGTATGATGATGGTGGCTACCAGGATCAGGTACTCCTAACCGATTCAGCTGTTCTTTTTCGGTCTCTGTTTTTTTCCTTTTATATACCTTATCTTGTCCGGGTTTGTCCGGATTAGTTTAAGCTCACGCCCAATCACCATCAAGTCGTGAACCATTTAAATCGGAGCAAAAAACTACCACATAATGTCTCGCATATATAAGAGTTGAAGAGCATCATAGAGATTTTAAACCTGAAACCTTACAAACACCATAACTTCCAACTTCTTAATGACCATCACCGGCCAACGCCTTGCGTTCCGGTTTTTTTTTCCCCTCTTCTCCGTTACTTGGCTCGATGGATTGAATAAATGAGATTTGGGGAGCCTCTAGTGCCTTAAGGATTGTAGACCCTCAATCCAACCGATGATCTCCGCAATCAACGGTTCATATGTTTGTTAATTCTTAGCGGTAAGAATATATCCGCGAATCTAAAGCATTGATTACGGAGAGTGGATCAATACAACCTTGGGGAGAGTGTTATCATCCAACGGTATCCTTCATATTGTTTAGATGGATTGGGGGATGGTGCTGTCCCTTAAGGAATAACATGCATGCTGACTTCATCCGAGCCGTGCGTGCTCGGCGATCAATGAACCAGATCTGTTTGGATCTAAACAGATCTGCACCGTCAATTACCGAATTGATCTGGGCCGTTGATCGCCGAGCACGGACGACTCGGATGGAGTCAACATGCATGCTGTCCCTCAATGGACAGCACGCCCCCGGGTCCTGTTTAGATCTCGTTGACATGTCGATTGGGTTTTGTTGGATATGTTTTCGACCACTCTATTTTTGAAAAATATATTTTCACTTCTTCTTTCTTTGAAGTCTTTGAAGATAAAATGTATTCCCTACACAACCTTCCGAACAGAAGGCGGGTCTAAAACGGCAAAAACCAAACCATCAACATGAATATAATTTTTGACGTGGTTGATGTTATTTAACCAGTCCAGTCTCAAATGGATCAAGCGAGGATCATTCCCCTTTCTTTTTTCCAATTTTAAGATAGCACAGTTAATGAGCTGGTCTGAGGCACCAGTGTTTGTCACGTTTAAAATTTGAAGTTGGCAGAAGGCCATTCCTATCTTTTACTACTGTATTAGGTTAAGCTGCTTATCCTTATCCCAATCTTTGTCGGAAGAATTTCAATCACATGATTGACATGCCTACTTTTTCTTATCTTGAATACTTTATTCTGTGTTTTGTTTTTCTTGCAAACGAGGAGTATACTATATCAGTATTGGCCCGATTAGATGGATGGAGTGTTATAGGGGCATTAATATAGAGGGTTATTTATTTTTGGATCCACACAATAATTTACTAACAAAAAGTGCACGAGTGTTATTTATCACCCGATTGATGTTATTTATAAATAGCCCAAAGAGTGTCCATACATACGACCACATAATACCCCTGGTAAAATTACTGACTCGCCCTAATTAAGACCTCCTCCCCAATGCCAAGTACTGCGTCTTGCCAGTGCTGCCTAGGCAATTTTTTTTGGGTTTTGCAATTTCCTTCAGATAAAAAAATAAAGGACTTCGACGAATAGTTTTTTAATTTTTTTTGTACCAAATTAAACTACTAATAGAGATCTTTAATTCAATATAAAAAGATTAAAAGATTATATACTTTAGTATTTTACATTTTTGGCTTGGTGACTTGTTAATTTGCTTAGCAATATCCTTCGGATAAAAAAATAAAGTACTTTCGCGCATTATTTTTATTTTTTGTTTGCACTAAATTAAACTACTAATAAATATCTTTAATTCGATACAAAGAAATTGAAATATTATATGCTTTAGTATTACATTTTTAGCTTGTTGAATAATTAAGTTGCCTTGCAAGGTCCGACGATCTCATTTTTTTTCCTGTCCGTCTAGCCTCGCAAGGAAAGCAAGTGGGGCTGGCCTTTGTTTTAATTATCTTTAAGTATCTTTCGGATCAAAAAATAAAGTACTTTTGCGCATTATTTTTTATTTTTGTTTGCACCAAATTAAACTACTAATAAAGATCTTTAATTCGATGCAAAAAAAATTGAAAAATTATGTACGAATGGATGCATTTTACATTATCGGCTTGTTGAGAGAACTTGTTCAATTGATCCATTTATTTATTTATTATACATGGTGTTGGGTTATAATATGAAATTTTACAAAATTAATATGTAAGTTATAATTAATTAAAACATATTATGTAGTATATTCCAAAAATATTTAAAAAATAATTTTTTTATGTGAAATTATTAAAATTATTTATTATAGCTTATTTATTGACAAGTGGAATAAATTAATAAGTTTTGTATTTAATATAAGTAAAAAATGCATAAAATGTATTATAGCCATGCATAAGGGCAATTTTAGTCTTTTGACAGTTTTTTTACATCCTTATACCCCCATTTCGACTACCAAACAAATCAAATACTATTTCTTTCCCTTGTATTAAATAAAATTATCCAAGCCAAGTACTACTTAATCTCCCCTCTATAAATGTCACATCACTGTGGGGTCACCCTTCATAAATGGGAACCAAATACTCTTTTATCCTCTGTTTCAGTGTATTTCCGGCTATTGGATCACATCAAAATTTTAAAACAAAAAACAAAATACATACAATCCAATGACCCAAAAGGCCAAAACACTTCGGCATAGAGGCACACCATTTTCCAGAACAGAGAATCTCATACGCCATATATATTACCCTCTACTATCTTATCTTCCCTCCATGTATAATACTCCGAAAATTAATCCGGTATTCAATCGAGCCGTATAGTATTTAGCACTAGCTCTTGTACTGTTAAGAGCATTAACATCAACTCAGAAATTGAATGGATAAAGAGAATCCTACTTTTAATGAAAACCAAGCAATAATCAATCTCTATGCTTTGGCGAAATAATCTGGCCGGGTCATATTATATTTTTGTCCTTATTAAAAAAAATACGCATTTGTTAGTTTTTTTATCAATTATTTGTGAATTATTGATATGTCTCGAAGAAAGGAATTTAGAAAGTAGAAGGCCGGTTTTAAGGATTTCACTAGCTTTTTTTTAATCAAAAAATAGTACTCCCTCCGTCCCAATTTGTTTGCTCACTACGAAACTACGTGCAATTTTCAAACTAAAAAATAATGTACTTGCAAAAATAATTTTCTAATCAATATGGATCGTGTTTGATAGATCTCATTGAAAACTTTAATATGGTGCAAAAAAATTCAAAAATTATTTTGATAAATACATTAATTTTTAGTTTGAAAATTGCACGTAGTTTCGTAGTGAGCAAACAAATTGGGACAGAGGGAGTATTTAGTAGCCTGAGAGCACTTACCCAAATTCTAGATCAAATTCGAAATTGAGTAAAAAACACCAAAAATCTCACTCCACTCCTTCACCAAATTTGATATGTATTACTCAAATTCTTTACCAAATTTGGTGAGAACCTCTCACCAAACCCAATATCAAATTTTGAATGTTATTTTCTCCCCCCTCAAATTTACAACAATACCATTAATGAGATTTTTACTAAAATTTATGCCTAGATTTATTTTTGCCCATTGGAGTGCTTTATACCAAATCAAGTTTTCACTCAAATTTTCACTCAAATTTGGGTAAAAATCTGGATAAGGGGTGGAGATGCTTTGATGGACAGTGGCGGAGGTAGTAAATGCCCACTAAATTCCCCTCTCTTTTTTCCAGACCCGGGGGATGTTGTGCATCTCTCAGCCGTCCGATTGTGTTTTAGACGGTCCGGACGCCTTCGGTAATTTTGATTTAATTTTACTGGTAAAAAATTAAAGTACATCCGAACCGTCCAAAACACAATCGGACGACCGAGGGATGCGCAACAGCGTGGCACCGTGCACAGCACGGCTGTACGGATTCCTTTTTTCCTTGCATCTCTTCTCATAGATTTTCTTTTTAATCACTCTAATCCATTGTGTACATGATTCCATTCTCAAATTTTTTATTTCCAATTTGAAAACAATTCTGCTTCACTGATGAAATAGAATTTGTAATGCAAAAAGTACCTACCACTTACTATTTGAGACTTTCTAATGCTTGATGGCGGAAATTCGAAAATGACTAAACCATAGGCTATTTGAATTGTACTTTAGCAATTCATATTCATGATTAGTTTAGAACAATAGACTTCTTCTTTCTCTCTACCGAGAGGACCCACAACACATGTCAATGTGGAGATTCAGGAATAAAATTTGAAAGAAAGATGTTATACTCAAATGGAGCAGGATTACTAATGTATTGATATTTTTGTGTAACCTTTTTTTTCTTTATTTTTAGTGCAAATTTTATTTTTTTTATTATTATTATTAAAGTGTGTTAAAAAAGTGTCCCCCGTTAGCGACAATTCCTGACTCCATCACTGAATGCTGATGCTCTAAGTTGGGTTTGCCTTAACTATTTTAAAGTATCTTTTCTTCATTTTTCCTAGATTCACTTTGATTTCTTTGAATTAGTTATTCATTTTGATGAGCGAAATCTACAACATTTGAATTACAACAAAAAGCTAAAAATGGGTCACCAAAGTTGGACAAACTTCAAAAACAATAGTTTTTACTGTCTTTTTTGCTTGTCCTTTCATCTTTTTTCAACTTCAATCCATATTTTAAAACTTTTTATATTATTTTTCTCTTTACCAGAATTTTTAGGTTAATTATTCGTCTTGATGAAAGGAGTTAGAATTGTACAAAATTATAAATCGAAGTTGAAAAACGTTCCTATGAGATTTTTTTTGGAATTTTCAATTTTTTAGTATTTTTTGGTTTTAGGTAATTTTTTGAATTTTTAAATCTCGCTCATTAAAACAAATGATTTATATGAAAATTTTGACGAGAGTGGAATAAAAAATTCAAAAAAGAAAATAAGAAAGACAATTAGCATAATTTAAGCAGAACTGTAACTTTTCAATCATCATGCACAAGCTTACACAAACACTTACATGCATAGGCCTTTAATTTGTCCATCGCCAGTGTCTTTCCCCCATGTTACAGCGATAACACAATTGGAATAAAAAAATTCTCTTTATTTAAAAAAAAAAAAAAACCCACTTACATGCACTTTCACATCAATGGAAGGTCCCAATTATGTACACCGTGGGTAGAATCCTCAAGCGTGTGAATTATGAAAGTGCTTATGTATTTTGGGTGCCTAACTCAGATTTATATATGTTCACTATTTTGAGAGAGGATCTCCAATCCTTACTCATGTTTTTACTTAAATTTGAGAAACAAAATTGAGTGAGAACTTCATTTGGTATGAAGCAACCCAGTCTTAAATTTGAGTAAAAGCTTTAGTAATGACATGATTGCAATTTTGAGGGCAAAAAATAGCCTTGCAAAATTTGGGTAAAAATTTGAGTCTCCCTTGATTTGAGTAAAAATTTGAGTGGAACTCAATTTAATATAGGTTTGACTAAATGAGTGGAGCGGATTTTTGAGAGATTTTACTCAAATTTTGAATTTGAGTGAAAGGAGTGGAGATGGTCTAAGGGGTTGTTCCAAAAAACTATATATGTGTTTTGCAAACTGTCTTTTACTGTATTTTCACACTCTACGAGACAAGTTATTCTCTCACAATACATCAACCCAAAAATCAAAGAAAAAGACAAATTGTGTTTGTGTAACAAGCTCTATGGGTTTGTATTTCGTTAACATCCCCCTCACGTACAAACCTGTTTTTGGGGTCTGTCAAGTGTAGCATCTTTTCTCGACTAGGGCTAGCTCAGTTGGTTAGGATTCTTTCATCTCATAAGGAGTCGAATCTTCCCACCTGCATGTGAGTGTTATTCTTCTTTTATTTGTTGGGTTATTTTTCTCCTTGATGGGGCTATTAGTTGGGTTGATCTTATAATTATGATTGTGGATTTTGTGAATCTCTCACACGCGTGTGGTTGTTTCCAGTTTGATGGAATTCATATTTGTATTATTTTATTGTTTGACAAAAAACAAAAGTTTTTTAGGGTCTATGACCGTGTAGCTTTTTTGTTGATTCCGTCGTCATGGGTGTGGATTGTATCCAACTCAAAATAAATTGCCAATAAGTGATCTCCCATTCCATACCTAAGTAATGTAGGACTAATATCTTAAAACCCTGTCAGGTGCAGCCGCATTTTAGTCTGTTACGTGTAGCTACTTTTAGCGTATATCATCGTAGAACCTTTTTTCGGGTGCCATCGTGGAGTGTGAGATGGAATGGGCCCGCTTCGATGCCATGTGAAAACTTTATATCCAACTCCAAAACTTAAGCTATTAGGTGGAAAAGTCTTAACATAATATTAAATGACCACCCATTTCATTCAAAAAACAATGCGGTATTGTATTTCTTAATAGTAAGACTAATATAAAACCCTAGCCATGAACGGGCTGCGTAACATATAAGGTGAGTTTCCCCTAAATTTTTTGTCTGGTGCTTAATTTTTTTGGTATTTTTTTACTTTTTTTACTTTTTTATTTAGCTTTTTGTCATAATATTTGGAAATTAATTACTTAGTTCAACGAGAGGAAGAAAAAAGTATGAAAAATGTGGACCGAAGTTCAAATTCTTTTATATAAGACGACACTATAGGCAATACAGTTGGTATTTATTTATTTTTGGTCTTTAGTGTACAATTTTTAAATATTTGTTTATAATTTTTACTTTTTAGACTTCCTCTAGTCAAGAAAGATTATCAATTTGAAAAATAAATGTGAATCTAATAAAAAAATCCGAAAAGACGAACAAAAATATATGAAAAATCTAGGGGGCACTTACGTCTAGCAAAAATTTCGATGAAACCGTGCTACATTTTTAATTAACAAAGCATGCTCTGTCAGCTAAGAATTAGAAAACCAAACATAATACTATCAAACTAATTTCCTCGCCCTTCATCATATGTACACGGAGACAGGGAGTTGTACTCTTTTTGGTACTTTAGAGCATTTTCAATCCATTTCTATTGCTTTAAAATGGAGGATGAATGTGACACATTAAAGGGAGATTTTATAATTTTGTTTTTTTCCTTTCATTTTTGTACTTTTTAGGAGAATTTTGGAGGGACCCATTGTTTTTTTTAGAGATTTGGGCTGTGTTTGGATGGGTTTTGTAAAGAAATTTTTGAGAATAATTTTTGAGATAGTGTTTGGTTGGGTTTTTGAAAATGGAAATAATGAGTTAATGATTGGAAAGTGATAGAGAGAGAATGAGAATAATGAGGTAATGAGTGGAGAAAAAAATATTAAAAATGAGAACACTGATACATTCACTCTCTCTCATCCACTCCCTCTCACACCCTCTCTCACATGGTGTGTGGGATCCACACACACTTGAGTGAAGTGTGTGTGGATCCCACACACCATGTGAGAGAGGGTGTGAGAGGGAGTGGATGAGAGGGAGTGAATGTATCATTTTTGTGATTGGAAAAAGAAAGATTCTTTTTGAAAATTTTGTTTGAAAAGGAAAAGAAAATGGAACCAATATTTTGATCCTCCAAAATTCTCCAAAAAGTACAAAAAATGAAGAAAAGAAGATATTAATTACAAATTTTTCCCTCAATATGTCACATTCATCTTTCATTTTAGAGGAATAGAAATGGGTTGAAGATGCTCTTAGAGATGGAGAGATGTCAACGACCCATATTGGAGGCCTAAACTTGAGAGATGTCAACCTTTTCAAATACTTTATTGTTTATGTAACTGATAGAAGATAATATAAGAGAATATAACGTAGTCTTTTTTTAATATAAGAGAATATAATGTAGTCTTTTTTCATCAGCAATAGATGAAGGTAGTTTGAATATCTTTATCGTAGATTCGTCGGTCTGTGCGGTAGTTAGAAGAAGTGATATGGTTATGATGGATGTGTTGGTTTGAAAAAACCTGTGTTTTAGACATCACGGAAAACGATGTTATAGAGAAATCTCAACTGAAACACCGGATTCATTAACCTTCATCTCTTGATTGATACTTAAAGCTCGGTTTGGTTGGTGAGGTAATATCTTTTTACTTTTCTAATTCGTTGTGTATAAAAGGGGGGAAAATAAAAACCATTAGGTTATGGAAAAATTAATTTGAAAAATCCAAGAAAAAATCCAAAAAGTTGGGGCTTTTTAAAAAAAAACTTGGTTTTTTTTTATTTAAAAAAAGTGAGTTTTGGTCATATTTTTTTACTTTTTTGATTCCTCTCGTTGAAACATACAAAAAAATCCATAAAAGTTTGACGCAAAATTAACAAACATAATTTTTTTTAATAATAACAAAACCAAAAAAAAAATGTCAAGTGACTTTTTTTAGGGAAATTAAGCCCGACTGATATGCTATAAACTTTTCATACCATTAGTTTATATTTAAAGTGTAGATTGTCTTTTACCATGAACTTTTTTTTCTTTGTTTTTTGCAATTTGAGTAGGGAATTATTGCAATTATTTCCCCTATGTAGACAGCGGGATTGATTCAAAATAATTGAGCTACTCGTAAGCAGATCCGATACACGAATTATAAATACTTTCTTCGTCCCTTTTTTTTTAGTAGAGTATTTTATTTTGGGCTATCCCTTAAGTGTTTGTTTTACAAAGTTAGTGTGTAAAAATTTGTACAATTATTATTTTACTATTTTGAAAAGTTAATGGGTTAAAGTGAAGAATAATTTTAGAAAATTAATCGAAAAGATGTCAAAAAAAAAAGTAAAAATTTATAATGATAATGCCTTTTTAATATAAAATTAAAATTTACGAATCAACACACTAAAAAACACACGAACGGCCCCGTTCCGCTAACTCAAAAAGCCAAAAGCCAGCTTATTGCGTTTTTCAAGACAGATCATCCTCTCGCAATACATCACATAAAAATCACAAAAATCACAAAAGTCAAACACGTATGTCCGGTTGCCTGTTTGCATGTCTTTCAGAGTTATTATCTGGTTCCCTAATCAAAGGAAAATAACCCATCAGTTTGAGCAGAAAGATGGGTTCGATTGTGATAAAAGTTCTCAACAAACGCCTTTGGAGCTCTTCCTTTCACCGTATCACAGCATCTACTAGTTCCCCAAGAAAACTTAATTCGTTTGAGAGATTTCTAGTCCCACTCTCTTGTGACCCACCAACCTTTTCATCTTTTGCTCGATTTGAATCAACCAAATCTCAAAACCAACTTCTTGAAGACTTCAATCAAGATAGTCAGGTGACTGCTTCACTAAACTTTATTTTTTTCTTTTTATTTAAGGAAATCTTTTTTGTGCTCATTAGTCAGGTGCTCGGATTAGTCAGGTGCTCGGATGATGAATGAAAGAAGCAGGATAATAAGCAAATAAATTGATTTGGGTTTTTAGGCCTGCTAAGCACATAAATTGATTTGGATCTCTAGGCATGCCCTCTCTGCTGCCTTTCGGCTTTTATTTGGGGCATGGTTTTGTAGCAAAACGTTCGTGTAGCTCCGAGAAAATGATGAATGAAGGATGTAGCTCCGAGAAAATGATGAATGAAGGAAGCAGGATAATAAACACATAAATTGATTTGGGTCTCTAGGCCTGCTAAGCACATAAATTGTTTGGGTTTCTAGGCCTGCCATCTCTGCCTTTTGACTTTGATTTGGGGGCATGGTTCTGCAGCAAAACGTTCATGTAGTTCCTCGGTTCTAGGAGGTTTAGGGGCACTGTCCTAGTGGTATTCTGATGAGTAGCCACTTTGTGCATATTGCCAATGATTATGTCTATCTTTAATCAGTCCCGCTCACACCCCAATGACTGGGGACTAGATGGTTACTAGATGGTTTATGTTGTTGTTGTTGTTTAAGAAATCTCTTTTTCTACTTAGTATCCAAATTTTGAGGAAAAACACTGTAAAATCCAGTCTTTCTCACCATAGGAGAATAAACCCAAATGAATTATGTGATTAAATCGCTTGTAATGCCTTGGGGGCTTTGAATGAATTTTTCCATGTTCAAAGCAATAAGGGTTAAAAAATTTGCTCAAATTTTGAAAGGCTAGCTGCTTTTGCCATCTCAAATTTATGCTATGAATATAATTCACACGAGCTCTTAATTAATTCGCTCTTCATTGGATTTCTTCTTTTTGGTCATTAGGAGTTAAATTAAGTCATGGGCATCCAGAGAAGGTATTGCTGAGGCATAGATTTTATATTATCTGAACTGTCTAGAGATTATTATTTTGACTACAGAGCAGTTGCAGTTAGGCCCTTCTTCAAGACTTCAACCGTGTGCAAAGTTCATTTCCAAAGCTGTAATTTTGTTATTGTTGTTATTAGTTTTTTATCATAAGCTGTCACTTTGGTTAGATCTGTTAAAAATAGCATCTTATTCTTGGCGGAAGATTGGCAAAAAAAAAAAGTACCGTATGTCCTTACGAGCCCCACAAAAACGGCATTAGATGAATTTTCAGGTCTCTGTTACCATAGGAGCAAAATCTCTCAGTTGTTATTGAGCACCATTGTCAAATAATAGTATTTTGACATTGTAGGAAGTCAAAAAAGTAACATTGGCAATGTTATTTGGACTTTCACACAGATTGTGTGGTACGTGATATGAGGTATGTTAATTGCGTAAATGAAGACGTATGAAATGAGGGGTAATAATCTCCATAAGGTTGTGGTTTGTGGTATCGGTTCTGCATTACCAAGACAAAAACTTCTATCATGCAAGAAACTAAGTTGGAAGGTGTTTCTCAAATTTTTGCATGTACTACTCTGAAACAATTATTGTTTCAATCAAGCAAACAACGGAATTTTCCCATACCTTAATACCAATCAAATTCCATCAAGTTGCTCTGCTTCACAAAGCCTGCTGTATCTCGAGTGTGAGTTCTTTATTTTGCAATGTATTTGTCTGTTGTATCTATAAATTTTGAGATGAAGGTGGAATTTTGAGTTGCTATAGCACAATTTCAGGAGTGCTTTATTTATTTTGCCTTCACGAATTTGATTGCGCTTGATGCTGCAGGCCCTGGACTTTCCCGGAGGAACAGTCGCATTTACTTCAGAAATGAGATTTATTCCAGAGGCCTCAAGGGAAAGGATACCTTGTTACCGAGTTCTTGATGACAATGGCAATCTAATTATGCACAGCAGTTTTGTCGAGGTATATAAATATTCAGCAGATGTAAACCATGACCCTTTTTTCCAACTCCGGATTGTTGGGATATTGCATTACATGTTTTGTGTGTTTGTTTTCTTTTTCGTTCTTCTTCCCATGTGTTATGTTTTTGCTTTCCTTGAAAACTCCAAACCTGATAAAACCCCATGTTTTACCTTCTTCTTTTTAAAGCTTTTTCTTAGGCTGTATGTGGATCATGGATTGTTGAAGGGATTTATTAAGGGCTGAAAAATTAGATTATGTCTAGTAAATGGATTTAGGGAGGGATTTAACTAAGGAAAGGAAACCGAGGAGACTACAAATCAAAGATCCAAAGTTTCAAACACAACCTTACATTTGTAATATTCAGCTTGATATGTATGGATATTGGGTAAATTAGATTTACCCTCGTGGTTTTGCCTTAAATCACTTTACCCGTCACCTTTATAAATGTACTCATAATCTCCCTGTGTTTTGAACTAGAGTGTAAAGGTGACGTATTTTGCTTATTTTGTCTGTCACACATTGAGTGTTTGTTTCACAAGTTTTGGCTCCAAATCATCGACTGCAAACAGAAGGAATTGTCATGTTGATACATGACTGAACCTTCCCACAGAAGGCACACAGGGCTGAGCAGTGTTTGTTTTATTGGTGTCTCTGTTGGGTTGAAGGTGTTGATCCTTGACTTGAAACCCGCATTAATAGGGAGTATTAAATCACTGAAATAAACGTATTGAATAAAAACCTGTATGTTAACATACCTACCTGGCAAAAACTGTCTTCGAATGTGGCCGGTGTCCGAGTAGTCCTTACTAACATTGGAATTAATCCCACAAAAGCAAACTCGTTGGAGTCATTAAGAACTTAAGAGTTACCTTTGATGAACTTGCCATGGTTTCATCCCTTCAATCCCCTTCACTGCGTATTGTCCAAATGGGGGGAGGATGCTTATGTAGCCCTTAAAGGGTAAAATAGGCAAATGGGAAAGTAGTTTTTGGTGCCCAAACTAATGGAAAGAACACTACGTTTTCTGAAACGTGTTGACCACACGAACAAGAATAACCAGCAACCATCACCTTTACGCTCTAGTTCATACCATAGGGAGGTTATAAGTACGTTTCTATTGGTGAGGGGGTAGTAAAGTGGTTTTGAGAGAAACCACAGTGGGGTAATGTGTTGTTTACCCTTGGATGTTGGTTGTTGGCAAATCATGCTGGTCTTTCGTTAATATTTCAGCTGTTACATTCATTAGGTGAGCAAAGAAGATGCATTGAAGATGTATAGTAGTATGGTCACCCTTCAAACGATGGACACCATATTCTATGAAGCACAGAGGCAAGGGAGAATTTCCTTCTATGTCACCTCAATTGGAGAAGAGGCCATAAATATTTCATCAGCTGCTGCGCTCACCCCAGAAGATGTTATCTTGGCTCAGGTAAGAAATTGGATGAATGGAATGATCAATTTGCATAGGTATCCTATTTCTTACTTCTTAAACACTATATTATTACCACAAGGGCACAATATATCATGTGATATCAGCAAGTTAATATCATCATTTGTCAAACTGTAAGTAAGTAGTGTAGATACTGCTCATAGATTATTCTTCTCTTCTAATTGTCTTTCCTTCTCCCATTTCAGAATCTTTAGGTTGCAGTGATTACCGAGGTTTTTGAAAATAGCGTAGACACCAATTATATCAAACCCTTGAGCTTTTTGTGCGTCCAACCATACCTATCAAGCTATCCAGCACGCTCTCTCACTGATAATCTCGTGTTGCCCTTGGAGATGAAAACATAGATATGGAAGAGAGGCAGAATGAGAGTAGGAAAACTAATTTGAATGAGAGACTTGAATCAAGACCTCCTATACTATCATTTGAAGCGAACTTATGTTCATTATGAACACAGTTGAGTTTTATTCGACTGAATCTCAAAAGTCATATGAAATTCCTATTTTGCTATCAACCAACTGAAGTAAATAAATAAAAATAGAAGAACAACGATGAACACCAAGATATATGTGGAAAAACCCTAAATGGGCAAAAACCACGGGAAGGAATCAAACACTATAAAAATCATTGTGCGGTTACAAACGACCTTACT
>JAXBDA010006188.1:0-21575 GCA_036023075.1 Gaultheria prostrata | reverse complement strand
GGGGGGGGGTGTGTTAGGGGTTTTATGGATGATTGATGTTGTTTGAATTTGTAGTATTTTGGTGGCTCCTTTTCCTTCCTTGGGTATCTTCAGTCCCTGTGGATTCTTCTATCTGGGTTGGTTAGCAATGAGGGGTGAATAGATGTTAGCAAGAATGCGTGTGAGGAGGAAAGGTATGTTTGGTTGAGGTTAGCAAGAATGCGTGTATATTTTGTTGTTCTTGTTGCATTCTCTTCTTCCTTTTCTCTTGTGTGACGGTGATGAGCCCACTCGACTTGTTGTCTAAAGCAATTTTATGTGTTGCCGACCAAAACAAAAATGGAAGTAGTTGTGGAAGTTTGCTTGTGAAAAGATGGTTGATGGTGGCATTTTTCATGTATGGCTGTGGACTGGTTGGACTTTTCTGGAGGTTTAACTTTTGTTTCTCATGGCATTTCCTTTGAGCACGGATAAGGTAAGGGTTGGATAAGTTCGTGGGATATTCCAGTGTGGTCATGGGGGATGACATGAGGGTTCAGTTTTTGGTCTCATATATCCTGCCAGGGAGGCTTTGGACTTCCTTTTTAGTTATTTACTAGGTGCTATTGGCAATGGGACGAAAATTCTATGGTGACTAGTATCTTCAAAGAGAGTGCTCAAGTCTTTGGGGATATTTTGCTTGTGAGGGAGGTTCAAGTTTGAGAGATGGCCGACAGAGCTTATGGAAGGTCCTTTCAAGTTGGATCTTCCTATTTGTGGTTCCCCATCAGCCATAAGTTATAGCTATTCCTTTCATTGGACAGCTGTTTTCTGCCCAAGGTGGCTTTTTTTTTTCCCCGTGTGTGATGTGTAACTCAGTTTAAGATCCTCACAATTGACAAATAGATTCAATGAACACATATGATCATGACTTGTTGCTTGTGCAAGCAATTCTCTGATTCAATGTCAAGTTGCTTGAGAGCGCTGGGCATTGGTTCTTGGTTGGTGTAGTATGGGATTGGTGTTCCCTTCAGGAGTCGTGTATCTTTTTCATAGTTGGTGAGGGGCTATAGTCTAAAGGTAGAAAGTAGAGGAAAAAAGTGGGTTTGGATTCTCTAGGTATTTGCGGATTATTTGGTACAAGAGAAGTTATCAAAAACAAATTTGGCAGGAAAGGAATCATAGTTGTTTTGATGTCATACATAGTAGTTTCCATAGGCTAAGAAGTGCTTTTGTGTGTTCTTTTTTTGAAAAATTCATAGCTGAGAGAGGTTAATTGCGTTCTAAATCATTCTTGTAGGTAGTTTTTAATCAAAGTCGAGGTATACAGCGACCTTTGGGATTTGTTGCTCTTTTTAATACCAGGGTGCACTCCCTCAATGCCATTTTTTTGTTTGATGTATTTGTTGTTTTGCATTTACTCATTCATTCTTCATGACTGAGGATTTTTAATTTTTAAGATATTTAGGTTTCTTTGGCTATTACTGTGGGGTAACTATTTGTATTTCTTTCTTTAACTCGTTTTACATTGAAGTGTTCAAGGGAAACTTTCCTAGTTTTGTTGTCTATATCCTTGCTACAATATTTGCACCTTACCCTTATTTTCATTTGGGAACCTTGCATTGATTCTATTCTCTTAGTCTTGTTTTTCTGTTTGTCTGTGAGTTGGCAGACTGGAAAAAGCAGTTTTGTTGAGCATCGGACATTCCTTCACTTGTATCGAAGCTTTCATCGCATGTGGATTTTTCTGGTTGTAATGTTCCAGGTAAATTCATCCACGTGATGCAACTGTGCTAGTTTAGGTGCAGATTCTAAACTGTGTGTTTTCTCGTTTTCTCCTTCAGGCGTTGACCATCATAGCCTTCCATGGTGGAAAATTAAATCTTGATACCTTCAAAATTGTACTTAGTATTGGGCCAACGTATACCGTTATGAACTTCATAGAGAGTAAGTTTTTTCATTTTCTTCTGTGTACTTTTTGTTGCATTTCTACAAAATCTAATGTTTTTTGTCTCTTTGTTTTCCTTTCTTGTTACGGTGTGTATAGGTATTTTAGATGTCCTGCTTACATTTGGGGCTTACAGCACTGCAAGGGCGATGGCTATTTCTAGGATTGTGATAAGATTTTTCTGGTTTGGATTGTGCTCCGCATTTGTCACATACCTTTATGTGTTAGTCTCATTTCCTTCATCCCTCTTTATCTCCTTCTTTCTTTGCTCTCTTGATGTGAGCAGATTTTGCATTGACTTTGTTTTTCATTATTGTCTGTTTTTTTTTTTTTTTGTGTGTGTGTGTGTGTAGAAATTATTGTCTGTTCTGTTTCCTCACTCATTCCAATAAACGGAAATTTTCAGGAAGGTTTTGGATGAAAGAAATAAACCGACTTCTCAATCGACTTATTTTCGGATATACATTCTCGTTTTGGGTGCTTATGCTGGTTTACGGATAGTTTTTGCAATGCTACAAAAAATTCCAGCTTGTCATCGACTATCTGAATTCTCCGATCAATCATTCTTTCAATTTTTCAAGTGGATTTATCAGGTGAGTCCTGCTAAATATTTTATGGTTTGGATCTTTGCAAGAATGCTCTTGCCATCTTTCAGCAACATGTTTTACCAAGTTGTTTTGTTTTTCCCAGGAACGATACTTTGTGGGCCGTGGCCTTTATGAAAGGACCACTGATTATTTAAGGTTTGTCATTATCCACTTGGAGCTTTGATTTTTTGTTGTTTGCCACCGCTGCAGAGCCTAGTTCTTGTTGCTTATGCGGAAACCACATACCCTTCATCATTTTCCATCATATTTGTCTCACACGCTCTTGCTGTATCATACGAAGCGAAAACTGTATCCTTTCGAATTACATCTTGCCATGTTTGAACGTTGATAATTTGAGGTCAAGTTTTTAATGTCTGATTTGGGTTGCTTTACTTTGTCCCTCTCTTAATCTCCGCTATTTGCTACTTAATCATCATGACCCTGTTGCTTGAGTTTTCTGTTCTTCACTCCAAACCTGGGGTAGATGCTTTAAAATTTGTACAGTTGACTATTGTTATGCGATAATCATATAGCGGAAGAGACAACGGATCGATCAATCACACGAACAATAAAGATGAACGAAAGCAAGGGAAGCAAGAAACAATCACACTAGAACACAAAAATTGACGTGGTTCGATACGCGGGCTGTGTATCTAAGCCATGAAAGGGAAGGGACGAATCAATCCACTCTAATCAATAAGGATTACAAGTTCTCCGATCTTATGGAAGGGACGAATCAATCCACTATAATCAATAAGGATTACAAGTTCTCCGATCTCCTCTCTATGTGTCTCTTTCTTTTACTAGGATTCCTCACAATAGCAAGCATAACTGAATAAAGCAGACTTATATAATTATCGCGCCACGACCGTCCGGACAGAAATTACAGAAACCCAAAATTCTGATCACAGCTTCGGCCATCCGGACGGCACTCAATCCCGTCCTTATGGAAATTACAGACTTGACGCCCCTCGCTGATTGATGCGACACACAACAAATATAATGGTGGTTGTGTATATGTAAAGACTGGTTGTACAAAAGCTTAATTTAGTTACAAATGGAACATTGAAGGCTGTTAAAGGATCCAACTCAAAACCAATTGGCAATAAGTGGAGAGGCTGCTCAAGCTCATATACTAGCTTTGAAAGTTATAATTATTCAATGTGAGACAAGCTCTAACACTCCGCCGCACGTGTGACCCCTGACTCGGATGTGGTGAGGTAAACAAACCATTCAACACATTCGACAACGATCAACCATCAACGACAAACAAAGGGGGAACTAACCATCAACGACATAGAGTCTTGTCCCAAAGCCTCTGAAAGTCTAGCTCTAATACCATGTTAAAGTATCCAACTCAAAAGCAATTGGCAATAACTGGAAAGGCCGCTCAGGCTCATATACTAGCTTTGGAGGTTATAATTATTCAATGTGGGACAAGCTCTAACGAAGGCTATGGCTACTGCCCAATCTCCTCCATGGCTACTTACCCTTTGGCTCACTTCAGCATTTGTGCCTTCATTCGTTGGGTTAGCAACCTCCTGTCAGGGGAAGCTCAGCGGTTTACGGGTTCTTCTGCTTCTCATCTTGTTGGAAAGGTGCCGATATAAAAGCAGACAAGCTTAGGGGTCTTCAAATATGTCATTTCGAATTAAAGTTCTGGATTTGCCCCTTCTCTTGCGGGCATGGTCCGTGTCACTAGGTACTTAAGTGGATGACATGACATGACATGACATCTGACATCTGTCCATCATAGACAACTTGCTGGTGGTTGAATGCTTCTTGTAGCGGAGTGAACCAGGTGTGAACCTTGTAAATTGTTTTCTGTTGCTGCATAAATGGGAGAGAAGGGGAAAATTCAGTAGACAACAGAAAATAGCGATTGTTCCATGAAAATTCACATTATATTAACAGTGAAAAGGCCATAACTGTGGGGGACACTAAAGATATTGGTCCCCTGACACTGGTAGTGATTTAGTCTCAACTTTGCATTTCTTTTATTACGCTGTAGAGGCCTGGTATTTCCGTCTATGATATAGTGGAGTTCTTTTGTGAATGGCGAAACATTTTTTTTTTCTACTTTTCTTTTGAAAATATTATAGTATTTACTATTTAGAGCTATAATGCACACATCAGGTATTCATTCGCTTAATGAACCTGTTTTAATTTACAGATTACAGGAAAAATGAGTTACTTATTCTGTTTGATTTAACTCTGCTTTCAAGCTTTGAGCAGAAAATACGACCTCATTGTTGTTGTGGGAGAGTGGAAATCCTGAACTTTGTTTTGATTACTGCAGGTATGTGCTCTACTGGTTGGTGATCTTTGCATGCAAATTCACGTTTGCCTACTTCCTCCAGGCAAGCAGTAATCTCTTAATCTGTACTTGGTTGTATCCTTATTAAGGGCAGACTATTTGTGTAAAGTAATTGAAAGCATGTGATCTGGTCCATGCTGCACATTAAATATTAGTAACCTACAATGTCTGCCATTTTTGCAGATTAAACCATTGGTCGAGCCAACACGAATTATAGTGAACCTTCCATCACTTACATACTCGTGGCATGATTTTATTTCGAAAAGTGAGCCTTGCTACATTGTTTTACTTCTTCCATTTCGTTACTTGTCATCTTCTTTCTTCTGTTCTTATCATCTGACAAGGATCCTCGTACCTACAATTAAGATGTTGCATGGAACCATGCCCTCTCAACTATAGGAGCTAGATTCGAGCTCCATGTGGTTTACTCCCCAAATGTCACATAGGAAGGAGAAGGACGCCAAATAAGGAATAGATAATCGAATTCGGGCTGCGGATGAGTATCAAGTCGTGTATCTCGCATAAGTTTTTTTAAAATTTTATTTTTTGTGTTAGGGAGTTATTCTCAAGTGATTGGATGAAAATAATGTAGTTATCCCGTGCTGACTGTTTCATCTCTCTTTGCCTAGTTAAAAGGATTTTCAGGCTAACAGTCTTTTGTGATTGAAACCACTTGAGGACATGACCTTACCATTCTTTCCCGACAGATATAATACTTATGGAATTAAAACCAGGATTTCCAAGTATGGCGTGATGTTGGAATTCTGTAAATTGAACTCCTTTAAATATACATCATGTTTCAAACCCCTACAAGATGTGTTATCATGTGATTGACCATTTCCGCCTCTGTCGTAGATCCTTGAAAATCGTTGTATTCCCTCGTATGCAAAAGCTACTTCACGGAGAAGGTTTATCCACACAATGGAGCATCCATAGTCTTGGGCCTTGCAGACCCATTATTCCACAAGTGATTGAGAGAAGCCTAGTTTTGGGTTGAGGGAATCCTGTATGTGGAGAAACATGAACCCATGAGGCTGTGACCTACTAAAACCATACTGTTGATAGCACGTTAGAGAATCAGTTTGCCGAAAGCTTAAGCTGTGGGGCGGGCAAAATGGTAGCATATTGCTCTTACCGTTGGCCTTGTTAAATATCATACATAGTCCCTCACTCCCCATATAAAACAAAAGTTGAAGTTAGTAGCATTTCAAATTTATTTATGCACGTTCATTGTGGTTGTGATGCCTGTTTCTCTGTGCGTTGAGTATTATTTTCCTGAGATATTTATTTCTTTTACTTATTCCTGTGTAGAGTTGAGGTTAGTTGGAATTTATTGGCCTACACAATTTGTGGTTGAAGGTCTAGATTTGACTCATTATCAAAATTGTACAAGAAATATATCATATTTTAAAATTTTGATGGGTGTATAAGGGATCTGAAATGTGCTGTAGAAAGGTGGTTGATGATGTAGAACTGCTGTAATGTTAACTACTATATGGATCGACTGTTAATAGTAATGACTAGTATAGTGATTCTGGGATGCCTAAGATTGTTACTTTGGAAAATCTTAACTTCATTCAAGTGCATTGCACCACCACTACAATTTTGCTTACATGCTTATTCCATGACTGCAGTCTCAACTAACATGTCTATTCATAGCTCCCTAGGTCATTATTGAAGTTCCACACCCTCTTCATTTGGTTCTGAAAGTCTTAATGTGTCCAAGGCTTGTTTGTTGCCTCATTAGTCATTTTAAAAGGTGGATTCTTTCCTTAATACAGTCTTTTATGTTGTGGTTTACTTGGCTGTACCTAGTTTAGTGTTGTACAGCTCTACTAAGCATTTATCTTAGCCATTAGGCCTTTCATTTAGTAGTTTTATCTTTTTTAGGACGGAAAAATTGGGAGCTTAGCTCTTTGCATACCTTTTTGGAAAGTTTCTCTCCTGTAATCACTCTATCCTTGATTTGGTTACATCAGCTCCGGTGCTGGTTATTAAAGCAGTGTTAAGTGTGTTTTAGCTTGACCAATTCTCTCAACTAATACCACTAGTCTTTTTGGATTTTTATGCAGAACTGTGAGGACTAACTTTTCCGTTAAAATAAATGCAATCCTCCTGCCCTGTGAGTTGCCACTATATTTGGCTAATCTCTCTAAGAGTTGTTGTCCCTTTATGGATTCTGTTAATGAATCTTATCACAGTTGTTCCAAGCAAAGTAATGGTTTTCTATCTGCATTCAACTGGCTGCCAGATGGTGAATTTATTTTACAAAACTTCTTTGTGTGTAGATTTTTAATGGTAGACCAAATTGAGAGTGACATAGTGTTTGGACTGTCTTTACTTATTTTTCATATTGTTATTCTTTATTTCCTCTTATATATCGTGACATGAACTTCTTGAAGTATTTGAAGCATTCCATGTCTCGCTATTGGTTATTTATGTTGTGTCTGAAGTGTTGGATCCTATGGGTCTTGCTTGTTGAAGACTTTGATGTATGAGTTAGCTACTCTTCATCCAGGCTTTCTCTAGCTTTTATATTATTTTCCTGAAATGATTGATTCTTGGTTGTATTGCTTGTTAAAGTACGGATCATGTGGCCACGTTTCATCTACAATCTGTTGAAGTATGAATTATGTGGTCCAATACTGCCCTAATGATGATGAGTTTTTGTACTGATATAATGTTCTCTTATTTGTGTCGCTGCTGCAATGTTTATGACGTTTTCTTGTGCTGGTCTTTGCAGACAATAATAACTTTCTGACAGTAGCTAGCCTTTGGGCCCCTGTTGTAGCTGTGAGTATTACAGTATCTATTGGTTCTGTGAATCTTGCAACATCTGTTCTGTTATAGATAGAGAAGATTACCCGTTATCCCCGTTATCCCATACATTTATTTTTTTGTTTGACAGTGTCCGTGATATAAGCTTTCCTTACTGTGTTTACAAAAGCAGGATTATTTAGCAATATTTGGGACAATATAATACATAAGACCAACTTTTGAAGTTATTCCCTCTTCCAGACCGCCATTTTGATCTGTTATTCTCGATTCATTAAGGGATCTGGTTATTTGTATGAAGGTGCACCATGCTCATCAATCATCATGCATGCTTCACCCTGTAGTATTTTTGGTGATCGGAAACCTATCTTTCTAAAATGATGGAGTTATCAAAATGTATCTATCTTACTGTGAATAAGGATTGACATTAAACTTATCTACATTTGCATCTACACATTAATCTGTGGCAATTAATACATGTGCTTTCTTCCTTGTTTGTCTCTTCAAACGTTTCCTGATTCAATACTTGGTGGTTAATTTATCATGCATCTTCGTGATTATGGATCTTAAATTATGGTGCTTATTCTGTGGGCTGGAAGCCAATATGTTGGGACAAGACTTGGTTTGGTTTATCTCCAGTACTAAGCTATTGTATATTTGTATTCAGCAAAGCGTTGTGTGTTATTTGCGATAAATAAAAGATGGGCACTAGATCTTTTTCAAATTTGCAGTAATTCTTTTTCTTTTGTAATTTCCAGATCTATCTGATGGACATTCTAATATGGTACACTCTCTTATCTGCAATTGTTGGTGGAGTGATGGGTGCACGGGCTCGGTTGGGCGAGGTATTGAAACATGCTTTTTTGTTGTGATTTTTGAGTTCTTTTATCTAATATTAGGCTCTTTCTGTATTTCTTTTGGCTCACACATCATGCTCTACTTACTCTGGTTAAGTTTATATTGTCCTCCTAAATGTTACCGCTCTTTTGACGCCTTGCTCATATGTAATCCATTTTCTGCAGATACGCTCACTTGAGATGGTGCACAAACGCTTTGAGAGTTTTCCAGAAGCCTTTGCCAAGAAACTTGTATCCTCACAAACAGAAAGGTGGGCTTTCTGTTTACTGCTATAACCAAATTAGTAATACGGATCCGTTGGTTTTTTTCTGTTAGGATGGGCTTACCGAGAAATAGTTCCTTTGCACCAGCGCATCAGAAGACTAAAATCGTCAAAAAAGGGGATTGCTGATGTGTCTAAACCTATTAAGTCCAGATTAAGCTTGTTTGTGTCTGTTAAAATCTGTAACTTTATGGAACGATAATGTATTTATTTATTTATTTCAACAACTATATCACGCACCATTAATATCTCTTGGTGTCAAGATCCTGAGGGACATGACTGATACAACCAAATTGCACAGTTGCACTCGAATCGCATAAATCAGGACCGAAAGGGAGAACAGGAAAACCTACTTAGGGTTTGGGAGAGAAAACAGAGCATTCTGCTCTACACGTATTCTGTGTTCGTAAAACAAAACTAACTGCCATTGAGCTTACATCCGATATTTATAGGCTAAATGTCACTAACAGCCACTAATGCTCTATCAACTTACCCAAGCGCACACGTAGCAGAAAACAAACAATACTTAGGAAACCAGTATTGGTGTTTTACTTGCATATTTCAGCTGCTTGTTTGGATTATTGATAGTAAGTTCTATGATATTTTTCTTTATCGTTTATTTTCTTAGTTTTATGACAATGGTCTGCTCTTTACAGGATGCCCTTCATTATACAATCATCTCAGGTTTGTTATCTCTTCAAAATTAATTCTTGCCATTTTAGAGGCTATATCATGAGTTGTTCCATTGATGTTCTTGGTCACATTATTCGCTTCTTTTCTTGTCATAGATAGGGGTTTCCATCTGCCTAGAGTAAAATGGTAGATGCCTGACCCTTAGCCTTCAATTAATGAAGCTTTTTTTCGTAGTATTTGAATAAATATTAGTTTAAGGATCAGGCTTCTTGGTAGATTCCCATCTGGGCTGCACTGTGCAGTCTAGGTGATTTGGCTTACTCCCTACCAGCTCGGAGGATCCCAACTGTTCTTGAATATACATGCAAAATATTAGTCTGATGACATTATCTTAGTCTGATGACATTATCTTGTGTTCACATTTGTCTTGAAATAGTTGAATGGTTTGTAACCCTCGCCGTCCTCCTTAAAGGAGAAAGCCAATGACTCAAGATGTTTCAATGTTTGATGATTCTACTTCTTTGCATGGCTATTCTACTGATCGTGTCATTTCCTACTACTACTACTCCATAGAATAATGGTTAAGTTTGATTATCGTTCTTCAGGGATTGAATGGCTTAGTTACGTTAAATTCAATTAATTTCTAAATTTATTCGAGTAAAGCTGTATGTATATAAAATTTGGGACTAAGTCAAACAAACTATTAAAAATGGTGAAAATCTAAGATAGAGAACTATGGGGTTTCAAATCCACTACCAACTCGTAACCCTATTGTGTACAAATCCGTTGTACTATTCAAATCAATTATCATTATTGCCGGGGGCTTGCAATTTCTATCAATAATCACCAAGAAAATATTCATGGTTTTTACGTATTCAGTAACTAGACTCCACTCGTTCAATCTCTTTTGAGATAATCTACCACAAAAGCATGGCCATTGAATGAAAACCTACCATTGGAAATTATGACAAAACTGACTCTGTTTCCCCCCGGCGAATTTTGGGATGCACTTTTCTCACTCCATCTGCTGATGTAGTTTTGTTAACACAATCAGCATTGGGGAACAAGGAACCCCTTGCTAGGGGATCCCTTTATCTTCTCTTGGCCATCGCTAGGAACCCCTTGGTGTAAAAAAACAACCACTTTAGTATGAGGAGATTTTGCCAAATTAAAGCAACTTGATCCTCAAAAATTCAATCACAAAAATTCAATCCACAAGGGTGCTAGGGGATGCCAATTATTCAATCACAAAAATGTAGGGTTTCCATCCCGGTGACATGTTTCATCAAAGTATTCCCTAAGTCTCTCATTTTGAATACCTTTCTTACTGTCCATGATGTGTCATCTGGGAAAGTTATATTCCTCGAGCAGTCGAGTACAACGATGTATGTGCGCACCCATTTTTCCTAATGATTCATGTGTAACAACTTTGTTACAACCGTATTTGAATTTTCGAGGTGTCTCATAAATTCATTTGTTTCAGTATCGTCAAAATCTAAATTTCATTGATAAAAGAACAACATTTTGTCGCAGGCTTCCCAAGATAGCAACAAGGTATATGCAGCCATATTTTCCCCATTTTGGAATGAGATAATTAAAAGCTTGCGTGAGGAAGATTATATCAGTAATAGGTATGATGCTCAAATCTGGTACTCATATTAAGAAATTATGTCCAGGCTTTGTTCTCTATTTGATTTTGTGGAAACTGGGTTGATTTTAACTTTCAGGGAGAAGGACTTGCTTTCTATGCCTAGCAACAGTGGGAGTCTGAGATTAGTGCAATGGCCTTTGTTTCTCCTAAGCAGTAAGGTGAAACCAGCTAATAGTTTACTTGGCTTAAGTGTTACAGAACGTTGTAGTGTTGGCCTTTTGTATGCTTTGTGATACCATATACTGTACTGTTACAGATCTTGTTGGCAGTTGATTTAGCGTTGGACTGCAAAGATACACAGGCAGACCTTTGGAATAGAATTTGCAGGGATGAATATATGGCATACGCTGTGCAGGAGTGCTTCTACAGTGTTGAAAGAATTTTACATTCCTTGGTTGATGGGGAAGGCAGACTTTGGTATGAATCACTTAAAACTAGAGAAGCATTAGTCAACGTTTATTTTTAAGAGTTACTCTGATGTGTCAACTTTTATTTTTAAGAGTTACTCTGACGTTACAGTATATGTACATAAATATTCATTTATATCTCATGTATAAGGGTATGCTTGATTACACTTACATTTTTCTTTTCATTCTCTCTCTTTGACAGGGTTGAAAGGATCTTTCGTGAAATCAATAGTAGTATATCGGAGGGTTCACTTGTCATAACATTAATTCTTTCAAAGCTTCCGCTGGTCCTCTCAAGATTTACAGCATTGACTGGGCTCCTGGTAATTATTCTTGAAAGTTGAGTTATTTTTATGTTGGAATCTAATGGAATACCTTGTAACGTGCATGAGCCATCTTTACTTCCCTTTCTGGATTGAGATCTGGAGTGACGAGACCTTGACTTGAAGCTGCCGGCCCTTCTAGTTGCTTTTGTTGTTTTTCGTTTTTTTGTGTGCCAAATGCCTCTCCATTCTTCGTCTCCTCCACAGGAAAACAAAGAGGAGATGTTTGTACTGTCAATCAGCTGCTAAAGGATAATTTTAAGTTCCTGTTTCAGTGGCTTCATTGATTGTTTTTCTCCTCATTTTGGGTATTCAATACTAGCAGGGCTTGTTGTTTGTAGTAAGACAGGTGAAGGGTTGCATGTTTTTCTTTTCTTTCTTTTTTTTCGGTTGGGGGTGGTGGTTTGGTAAGTATAAGTGCTTTGCGAGGAATTAGTCAGAGATACTGTCCTGCAGGCATGATCTATCCTATTGTGTATTTTAGTCGTTGGATATGTAGGGAGGGGAGAAGGTAAAGTAAAATTATTGAAGATAAGGACACGAAGAAGCTGCATTACTCTCCTTAAAAGAGGGTGAACAAAATTGCTCTCGGTTTTCTTATCCTTTTGCTGTCGTTGGACAAATTCGTCACAAATCCAAGATTCATACGACAACCTATCTGCTTAAATAAGCATGGAAACTCTTGTAACAGCGCCTTGCTATTGGGTTGAGATTTTGAACTATTGAGGGCACTATGTTATTTCATTTTATTGGACACTATCATGGTTATTTGCTGAAATTACGTATGTCAATGTGAAAGATTTTATTGCCCGTATGATACGTGTGTATCAACATCTGTTATGGATCTAACTGTATGTTTTGTTTCTGACAAGGAAAATGTTAACCCCCAACTCATCTAAAAGCTCAAGATGTTAGAGAGAGGCCTAATATCCTTAACAGAAAACGTACTTCCCATATGGTACCTACGTTTATAAGAAATTAATATCCTTCTCTTATGATACCTATGTATACGTACTATTTCTGATAAGGAAAATGTTAAGAGTTTGTCACATTGGTTAATTATGACCTCAATATCTGAGCTTGGGTGGCCTCTCCACACATTGCCAATTGGTTTTGAGTTGATTTAACATGGTATCAGAGCTAGGCTTTAGGAGGCTTTTGGACAAGACTTTCTTAATGATTGCCCTGTTTTTTTGGTCATAAGTGCACCTTGTTTCATTGTAATCCAACTGTTATGGATCCTCAGATCAAAAAATCTGTTATGGATCCTTTCTTTACCTCTTCACGTATGGGTCAGGGTTCAGATGTGTGGAGGAGTGTTAAAGTTAGTCCCACATTGGTTAATTACGACCTCGAAAACTAGTATGAGTCTGGGCGGCCTCTGCACTCGCTACAAATTGGTTAAGCTAGATGCTTTAACAGAAAACATCCATTTCATGTTGGATTCCTTTTTAGAGCTAGTTGTCCTCAGAGTGACCTGAGCTTCTACATTATAAAGTCGATAGGAACTTGGTTGTTGATCTAAAGTTTGGGAATTTCCAAGCACTGGTTGTTAACATGCGGAAGCGCAGCAGAACAAAACATGAAGCATTTAAATCTTGTTTTTTTCAGGTCATCTGTTGTGTCTTCCCCCTTTACTGGCCGTCTTTCCAGTAGGCGTAACCTTGACTTATGTAATGTGAGTCGCTTACCCTACTCTTCATTATTCAACTTAATTCAGTTACCTCTCTTCAGTTACCTTATTCAACTTCTAATGAACTGAACACTTCCACCGACAATTCCTGGCCTATTCAGCTTATCATTCACCAGACTAGACCGAAGTTGTTTTTGAAATTTCCTTGCTTTGTAAGCCTGTGTTCCGTGGTTTTATAATTTGCTCTCTCTTCCCAACTCTTGGCACATCTGCATGGGTAATGTACCTGGCACCAAGAGTCCGTTGTTGCATGGCTTCAGCTTTGTTCTTCTCTTTTCTCGTTGGAGCTCAATGTCCTGGTGGCCAGATACAAATTCTTTTCTTCAAGTGCATCATTGGACAATTGACATTGCAGATTAACAGTTTTGGCGGTTCTTTGGACTTGTTTGTTGCACCATGTAAGCAATCGCATCCAGTTCCAGTTCCAGTTCCGTGTGTTTCACGACTTAGCCGTCTTATTTGTATTGTCTAACTGTTAGATAGCTTGATATACATTGTTGGACCTATTTCCTAGCATCTTAAGCTTATGGGACAACTGGTAACGTAATAGTTACATCATGTGCGAGAGATGCAATGCTCGACCTTTTATTCCATCTGAAGTCCACTTTTTGCTATCATACTTAGTCATTTTTTTCGTTTAACATGAGAAGGGAATTCCTTATTCCTTGTTAATGGTTGGCTTTTTCATATTGATTTTGCTCATCCTATGTCTCTCCCTTTTGAGTGATACTTTGCCTCTTTTTGAAGCTGTTGTGTTGTACTACTGTTATGGGATATTATTCCTGAAATTTGCAGAGGATACTTGTTATGTTTTTTGTTTTATTTTCTATTACTATGCTGTTAGTTGTATCATCTGTTAACGATAAATGTTGTAACAGACACGGAATGAAACTCCTGAACTTGCAAAAGGTGCTGCGAAAGCTGTGTACGAGCTTTATGAGGTTGTTACACTTGATCTGCTGTCACCTGATTTAAGGTATAGTTACCCAGAAATTATTCCTTGCATGGTTTTATAGCAACTGGTTATTGGTTTTGTTCAAATTTGTGCATAATTTAATCCTCAGGGAGCAGCTTGATACGTGGAACATATTATTGAGGGCAAGAAATGAAGGGCGACTCTTTTCTAGGATAGAATGGCCCAAGGATTCTGAAATTGTAAGAATGACTGACAATTTTATATGTAATTAGTTTGTTGTTTGGATTTACTACAGCTATTTGGTGTTTTTTTTTGGGTCGCAGAAGGAGCAGGTGAAGAGGTTGCATTTACTTCTAACAGTAAAGGATTCTGCAGCAAACGTTCCCAAAAATCTTGAAGCAAGAAGAAGATTAGAGTTCTTCACAAATTCATTGTTCATGGATATGCCTACAGCAAAGCCAGTTTCAGAAATGATGCCATTCTGGTGCATATCTTCAGTTGAATATGTCCAAACTGACTTTTCATTTATTGTTTCACAATACCATTATAATCATTTAGTTTTATTTGTGTACAGTGTCTTCACCCCGTACTACAGTGAAACTGTCCTCTATAGTTCCTCTGAGTTGCGGGTTGAAAATGAGGATGGGATATCTACTCTTTTCTATCTTCAGAAGATTTTTCCAGGTATTTGTCTCAGTGGTTGAATTCGTTCTTTTATCGATCCCTCTAGTTCAATATTAGGTTTGGTAGAAATGCTTCGCTCTTTTGTGGTTGTGGGTTGTGGCTAAGAAGCCCCGACACTTAACTCTCCAGAACATGTCTGGAATACTCAAGGTGCTTATATGATGCAAACCAAATCAAAGGATACATTTCATAAGAGAAGATAAATCCCAAAATGGGGTCCAAACGAGTAAGTTCCCAATTTCTATTATCAATATATCAAAAACTACCTAATGAGGACACTAGACACATATCTATAGACTCAAAACCCCAATAACACTGAAGACAATAAAATGACACCAATATCCTCAAATCCTACTGCATTATACACCCCCTCTAAAGAAAAACAACTTGTCCTCGAGTTGGACTACATGACATAAGACACTCTAATAAAGACAACGTAAAGTTTTTATTGTGTCGCTTCAAATTAGACATGTTGCTGGATTCCTTGATCAATGCGTCACCCTCAACACAATCTTCAATGTGAGCTTTTTGTATACATCCACTGCGTCCATACTTATGTGCCGAGAAACCACCCATTTGCCTGTCTCTTGTGCAGAATCACATCATAAAAATAGGCCATCATACTTGTACCCAATGCACGACACCGAGAACCATCTAACATGATGTGCAAAAAGTCCAACCTCACTTCATAGTTGAGGCTTGCTCAAGTGAAAACCATGCCCAAAGGATCTTCAAGCACCAAGTAGTCTACACCCTCTTTCGGCAACTTTGGAACCTGTTTGGGCACCAAAACCTCACAAACTTGAACATCTTGTACCAAAGACAATTCAAGAGGCTTCTCATGGAAGTGACTATCAAACTTTGGCTCGACAAAATCCTCTAAAACAAGCGGGACATCAAAAGCAACCTCTTCTGGCTTTGGTAACACACCAAATCCATTCTCTCCTACTTGTGCATCCTTGCTTTATGGATTGGCCATAACAAAGCTTTCCTTGATCACATTAACAAGTCTTTCCTCATCAATGTCAACCCTAAAGGCTTCATCAAACTTGTCATTTATGGGAGCACCATCTAAATCACCACTAATATCATCCTCATTTGTATGCTCATCATACATGAGAACTCCTTCAAGATCACCTACAAAGTCTTCATTTGAAGACTCATCAAAGATCGGCAAGTCTTCGCACTCGTCTTCAATCTCAAAGACGCCACCACCTTCAAGACAACATTCAAGTCCTTCACTTGAATATTCGTCAAAGATAGGAAAATCATTGAAACAACTGAGTTCCTTCACCTCTCCGAACACACCCGGAGTGAGGATCATCTCCTCCTCAATCTCTTTCGGTTGAAGGGTCTATCAGATGCAACAAGCTCATTGTCAATGTTCTTCTTCTTGTAGTCAAAAGTGGACTCAAATCGAATTTGAGAATCATCCCTACATTCACTTGGGGGTAGCAAGTGCCAGGCGGCGCACCTTTTTAATCAAGGTAGCAACTCGCCTTTTCAACTATAACATTTGCACTTTATCACTCAAGGTAGCAATTTGTGTACTCAACTCTTCAATCTCATTCCTAAAATGATTTTGGTTGCCAAAGTTTATCAATTCCATCACCATTATTCACCATGAATGCCATACCTCTACCTCATCTTCTACCTTTACCTCTATAAGCCATATTTCAACCAACAATCAACTCCAAGCAATCAATTCAACCCAAAACAAGCAACACCTAGTCAATTGGGCCCCAAACTTCAAGCAAATCACGAGCAATCACCACCGACTCCAAATAATGACAAAATCGAATCAAATCGCAGCAAATCGATACCAATCGCAACAAACTTCGACAAATGAGACAAACCCAGTTGAAATCTGACCTCAAAACAGTGCTTCGAGTGTTCAAACAGCATTTTTCGAGTGCTGAAAATGGTTTTTCGTGTGTTGAAACAGTGATACGAAGCTGGGAAACACTAATTCGAGTTGAAACAAGAGCTGTTCGAAACTTACCCAGCCTAGAAGCACATGAAATCAGCCCGAAATCAGGAGATCTGGTCCCCAAGAAGCACAGGTTCCAGTTTCTTGTTGTAATCGAAGCTGAGAGGTCGCGATTCAACCTTTAGTACACAGCTTCGAGGTCGCGATTGGGTGTTCAAGGTTGAACTTGTTCAAAATGGCGACTGGGTCACAGATTCGAGCTCTAGCTGGGTTTGAAGCGAATAGGGTCGATTTGGGGTAAGAATACATCGAACAGTTGCGATTTGGTTCTGAAGGCTTGGCTGTGTTGATTTGGTTCTGTACCGATTCGATTTAGGGCCTGATCGTAAGTTCTGGGTTAGATTTTGGGCAGGAATGGGTTGATTATGGACAGATCTGTTCGTTTCGAGTTCAGTTAGGTCAGACGTGTATTGGGTTTTCCGGCGAAAGAGAAGATAAATCCCAAAATGGGATCCAAAAGAGTCTAAGCTCTCAATTTTTACTATCAATATATCAAAAACTACCTAATGAGGACACTAGACACTAGACACATTTATAGACTCAAAACCCTAATAACACTGAAGACACTAAAATGACAACAATACCTTCAAATCCTACTGCATCATTATATTACATTTTATATTTTCCGGATTCGCATACCCTTTGGATACTTAAGTCCATCACTCGAACACACATCGATCACGTGACAAACATGAAAAATATAGCTTCCGATGCGAACCATAATGAAACTAAACGGTATGAATCTATGCCTTTCAATCCCTTATAATTTGGGTAGGAAAAAGCCTTTTTATAATAGAGTGGAGATTATTCTATTTTCTTTTCTTGGTGGACTTCTTGTACTCTTCTTCTAGTATTTTAGTAACTTGTCGATGCATAAATAAGGGAGAAAAGATGATGTTTTGCATCTTTGCAATTCACAGGTTGGGATTGGCAGAACAATGTTATTATGCACAAAGATTGAAATATCAAGCAAGTCTAAAGTTCGGATATTTTAGCTCATTTTCCAGGGATTTAATGTAGTTCGTTTTGATGAAGGGGCGGAAAATGTGGTACCAGAATAATTAGGAGAGAAGCATGTCAGGAGAAAATTGTCCATTTGTGTGTCTCCTTTTTTTGTGACAACCAATATATGTGCTGGTGTATTCATTGCAATGCAAAGTTAGAAATGGGTAGGTGATGGACAGCTTCAAAGCAGAGATGACATGTGGCTCAAAGTAGTCTCTGATTCACTATTTTGTTTATTGGGATTAGTGTTTGGTACGTTTCAGTATTTTCCTTGTCGTGATGATTTTGTTATAATGACTAATGAGTACCCATTGTTTAGTTTTGGACTATGGTTTGATCAAGAGAAAAGAATGAAGATTGGTTTTTCAATTCTAGTGTGCCATGCTGCCATTTTTAATCTCTCAAATGCTATTCTGAGAATTTGCCTCATTGTTTTCATGGTATTGGTTTTATTTTAGACGAATGGGATAATTTTTTGGAACGGATCGGTCGAGGAGATAGTGGGGATGCAGAACTTCAAGAAAACTCTCGTGATTCATTGGATCTTCGGTTTTGGGCATCTTATCGAGGACAGACATTAGCTAGGACAGGTTAGATTCTGGTTGATACTCGGTCTTCATTGCTCCCGGAATCTTATGTGAAAGCCTTGTTTATGTTCGATTTCAGTACCTTTGGAAAATAGGTATTTATTCTACATTCTTATAATGTTTCTTATCATGGGTGCATCGCAGTGCGTGGCATGATGTATTATAGAAGGGCGTTAATGCTCCAGTGTTTTTTGGAGAATAGGTCACTTGGAGGTATTTGGTTTTGTCAATTCTCGACAGCCTCCTTGGCATCAACCCGTAGAGGGGATTAGTCATTGTATCTTTCATTTACAGGGGATTACTCTCAAGCAAGCTTCCCAACAACAGAAGGGTTTGAGTTGTCACGTGAAGCACGGGCACAAGCTGATATCAAGTTCACTTATGTGATTTCTTGCCAAATTTATGGGCAACAAAAGCAGCGAAAGGCTCCAGAGGCGGCTGATATTGCTCTTTTGTTGCAGAGGTACTTTTCAATATTAAGTTCTACATCATGTAAATTTTTAGTTTGTGTTACTTGATTCCTTTGTCGTCTTAGACACCTTGGTTGTCTGAAGTGTCAAATTAAGAGCTGCATATTTGATCTTGTGTTCCAATGGGGTCTTCATCACTAACATTTTGAAGGCCAGCTGGCTAGTGGATCCATGGCCTTGGGGATGGGAACGATGAGGTCACCATGTGCACAGGCTTCTCATCTGAATTGCCTGGGATTTAAATAATCTGGTGCAGGCAAAATTAATTTGTCTTGCAGGTTGTACTGCAAACAAAAGAAATGGTAGGGAAAAGATAGTGGTCATGATTGAACACTTGTGCATTAGATTTAATCAATCGCAATCGACCCTTTATCTTGGTTGAATTGCCTTAAAAACATTTGGAGCATGAACTTCACTACAGTTGCTATCCCATTGGGATAGAATTGCAGTTCTACTTGGGGATGGTCTATTAAAACATTCAACTTAAAACCAATTGGCAATAAATGGAGATGACTCATATACTAGCTTTGGAGGTTGTAATTAACCAATGTGGGACGAGCTCTAATACTCCGCCGGACTTGCGCCCCCTAACCCGTACGCGGAGAGTCAAACAACGGATTCATATCATAGGGATCACAACAAACAACGAAACAAGGTGCACTTAAGGCACAAACAATTGAGCAACCAATTAACAGAGTATTGTCTAAAAGCCTCTGAAAGCCTAGCTTTGATACCATGTTAAAGTATCCAACTCTTAACCAATCGACGATGAGTGGGGAGGCCGCCCAAGCTCATATAGTAGCTTTCAAGGTTATAATTAACCAATGTGGGACAAGTTCTAACACGGTCGAACACTTAAAAAGCTACCAAGGCAAAAGAAATCTACTTCAGGCTTTAAGTTATGAGAATGTACAAAGTTGAAGAGAGTTAATGAATATGAATATTATTACCAGGCGAACAGAGTTGATAAGTAGGAGCATCAATGCCAACATGATTTTTAAATGGGAAATCCAATGGAAAGTAGTTCAAGACCGAACTGGAAAATTGCACAAGTCATTAAAGTGAAGGAAGACTTGCTTCTGATAAAAAAAGAAAAGAAAAAGAAGGCTTGCTTGCTATAGATATTTGTATCATGGGGAGATAGCATACTTCTCTGGCCCCTGTGGACTCTCTCTCTCTCTCTCTCTCTCTGTATGTAGATATACATATATTTGATCCTTGGACATAGGTCATCGACTCCTCGCCGCTAGGCCCGGCCCTGAGATTTTCGGGGGCCCTAAGCATGGTTTAACAAGGGGGCCTCTTTGACACTTATATATATATATATAAGTTGTTTGAGATAAGGTTAGGATACATCTTGTGGTGGAGTGGTACGTTGCAAAGAATAGGAATCACTACCTGAGGTCCCGCTTTCCAGTCTTGGCGCCGGTTGAATAGGAATTTTTTTTTTTTTACATTTTTGAAATATGTTTGTATCAAAAAAGTAGTGGGGAAGAATTGATCACAAGACCTTTGTGGTTGTAAGTCGCATAACATACCGCTGAACCAAAGTAATGGTAATTGTAAAACTGTTGACATATGTAGTATTTAATAAATTGTACGATTTGGGGGCCATTTTATTGGGCCAAAAACCGGGGGCCCTAAGCGGCGGCTTGGTGGGCTAATGCCCAGGGCTGGCCCTGCTCGCCGCATGTGATGCAACCAGAATATTCCATTGAGATAAACTAGGGAGAGATACTCCCAAAAGGGATACAAAAGAGATAAACTCTTGATAATATTCTTAATTTGATAAAAAAAAATTACTCAAAATAAAAGACTCTTACACTATTTATACTACCCCCTTCATTAAGACACAAAATAACAAGACTCCATAAACTAGTACATAATGACACTAAGGTCAATAAACTACTATATCATGACTCCTCCACTAAAAAGAAACTTGTCCTCAAGTTACGGTCGTGTCCTCCGCGAAATAGGGCATCAAATGTTGCACGTTGCAAGTGTTGGAGTTGTTCAAATGAAGAGGGTAGTTGGACTTGGTAAGCATTATCATTGTTCTTGCGCAAGACTTCACAAGGACCCACTTTCCTATCATTCAACTTCATGTAAGCGCCATGACTGTAGGCTACAAAGCACCAACACGGCTCGGGGCTACCGTATCGCAGTGTCCGGACACGGGGACACTGGGACACGGCGGGAAACGTGTCCGGACACGCCACGTGGAAGGCGACACGGCTTAATTGATTTTTTTGATGGGGACACGGATGAGAGAGAGAGAGAGAGAGAGAGAGAGAGAGAGAGAGAGAGAGAGAGCCAGACACACCAGTCACCTCTGATCGTCGTCGTTGAATCACCAGTCACCTCCGATCATCATCGTCGTCGTCGTCGTCGTAGTTGAGAGAGAGAGAGAGAGAGAGAGAGAGAGAAGGGGTACTCACCGTCGTATTTGATGATGAGGCTCGCTTCTGCTGCTGCTCGATCAGAACATGAAGAAGAGGAAGGAGAAGGTGC
>JAXBDA010006187.1:0-21579 GCA_036023075.1 Gaultheria prostrata | reverse complement strand
CTCATGATCAATTACTTGTTGTTCGAACACGTGCAGTGGTAAAAAGGAATTTAGTTAGTCTCTATTGTGATTACTGCTCGTAGAAATATCTTTATTTTGATGCTAGTCTTTTTTATATTTCACCTTTGTCCTGATTGCAGAAGCACATTCAAAGTTGCCCTAAATGTTCATCAGGACAAACATGCCACCTGCTATTACAGGTTGTCTTTGAGGTTCTAGTTTCACTGCAATTGCTAAGTCGTAGTCTTGCTATCATCTGCACTAATATCTTCTGTTGTATGAACTTATCTTTCCTCAGGAGAGAAACCTCCAGAACAATAATTTCTCCTTGGCTGTATACCTATGTTATTTGCTATATGCTCCCCTCTATATTGCTGGACCAGTTCTAAGCTTTAATGTATTTGCATCACAGGTATGTTGTTTATGTTTGCTAGTTTTTTGTTCTTTCATAGTAACACTACAACACTCTTGTAATTTGTTTTGAAATTTCGCTATGGTGTTTCTTTATCCGTTTACATGCTTCCTAGGGTTTACAGCCATTTTGTTTTACAGGTTCTGAATATTTACATTCATGCTTGTTTTGTTTACGTTGCTGAAACATTTCAAATTGCCTTGAATTTTACTTCGAATTTTTCTGAAGCTTCCTTTTTTGTCTAATTCTTTTCTCTACTGCACTGTTTTTGCCCTTTCTTATTGCTTTAGAGCATGCCTGATCTAAACATAACGACATAATACACTGTTCTTGCAGTTACATACGCCACAAAAAAGCTATTCACAGAGAGAAGTGGCTTGGTATGGGTTGCGCTGGGTTTTTAGTCTCTTACTAATGGAACTAATGACCCATTTTTTTTATTACAATGCCTTTGCCATAAGGTGGGCCTATTTTGAACTCCAAGCTACATATTATCCCAAAAGTTTGCTTGTATTGAGTGTTGTTTTCTGACCAAATCTTCTTGATGCACCATTAGTGGGTTGTGGAAACAGTTATCTCCAATGGACGTTTTCATCATTGGATATGGGGTAAGTTGATTTGTAGATTGTTTTATACTTGTTGGCTTGTTGTTAATACCAAGTAGCTTTGTTTTACGATTCAAATTATAACCAATTCTGTTTATGATCATCATTAATTTGGTGGAATTGCTAATATTGTATCTTATATACATAAAAAGGTGAACCACCACGTGTGAAACATATTAGGCAAATAGGGAGTCGAATCGTGGATTAAAGTTACCTTTTCCGGAAGCAGTAATCAAAACCCATCGGCAATGATAAAGTTTCAGGTATAATTCAAAAGGGAAATGCTAATGACTTACCAATTGGTGGTTATTAGCTTCGATGGCCCCTAGAAAAGTGCTTCAGAATATGTGAAAAAGTGATTGGAATGTCCAGAAGTGCTTAGTAATGTGTGAAAAATGCCTTGGGACTCCCTCTTTATAACATTTCAGCTGACAGTTGCCTGTTGCTAGTATGACCCATTGTAGATTGGCTTTTTGGCATGATCTATGCTCCCATATCATTTCATTAATGATACAATGTCAATTCATAAATGCACGTGCAAACTTTGAGGCATCCAAGCCAGAGCAATTGGCAATGATAGGAGAGGTCTCTTGATGATATAAGAACCAAGCTTGAATGGCTTTGATAAGAGATGTCACTCTTCCGCATATGTCTCCCCCTCGCATGGATGAATGTATTTGGCAATGCCCGTTGAAGCATTAAATCTCTTTCTCTTGCTATTTCTGTAACTGTTCAAGAACACACATTTTGGTTTTATTGCAATTGCCTTACAGTTTTCATGCAAAAAATCTGAACTCTCTAGAAGTATTGGAATTACATAGCATTGACGATTACATCTATCTTCTTACAATGCAACAGGTCCTAAACTTCATGTGGCTCAAGTTTTTGCTAATTTGGCGCTACTTTCGTTTCTGGTCACTGGTATGTATTTCACTTTTATTCTTCCCCTTTCACTTGTTTCCTATATCGGATCCATATTTAACTATTCAAGAGGACCAAACCTGATCTTAGCCCTAGGTCAGTCGATCTGATTTTCACAGAAGAAGTTTAGCTATGTTATGTGTTAATGTTAGGAAGAAAGTCATTTATCCACTTAATATGCAGATCAGTGGCATTGAGGCTCCTGAGAACATGCCAAACTGTATAAATAATTGCTACAGCTTGGATACTTTTTGGAAAAGTTGGCATGCTTCCTTCAACAAATGGCTTGTCAGGTGAAGCTTCCAGATCTTTATGTAAAGGTTCTCTACTTCTCTCACATTAATTTTCTAACTGACATGTTGGTTGTGAATGACTATAATTTCAGGTACATGTACATTCCTCTTGGTGGTTCTCAAAGAAAGCTGCTCAATGTATGGGTTATCTTCACATTTGTTGCCATATGGCATGATTTAGAATGGTACTCTTAGCTTCGTTGTGCTTTCCTTAGTTCGCAGATGTTATTTTGTACTTAACGACACAGTTTTTAAAACCGGCTTGGTATGATTGCTTTGGCTTCAGGAAGCTTCTTTCTTGGGCATGGTTAACATGCGTTTTCTTTGTGCCAGAAATGATTGTGAAATCAGCAGCAACTTCTTTTCAGGTGATACTCTTTCTGTTTAGCTATCTCCATGCTTTACTGTATGCTCTGAGTCATTGCCCCACCAATCCTGAGAAACATCATAAAGTTATTGCATATACGACTAATATGATTATGGGAAACAATACAATTTCAAATAAACTTACGGTGCTATTTTGCCGAGTTCCCGAGAGAGATTGTTCTTGCGCCTCTATGTATTCTCTACCTACCCACCTGTTTCGGTTTGGGTACAGGTACCCTTTACATACCAGTAAATATAGGTTAGCAACATGATCTGTTATGATAGTTCTTATTAGATAGTTCTTATTATCATTTTTAAAATCATCTAAAGTTTTTTTTTATTACACTTAAATATTTTTGTCCGTATGGAATTTTTCCGTTACACTTCCATATTTCGTCCGAGCATGAGGATAAGCCAGAACTTAGTTTCAATCAGCTTTCTATCAGGTTCAAGATCTCATCCTAAAGGACCTAATACTTCTTGAATGGTCTGGCTGGGTTTGGCTGTGCTTTGGTTAGCAACTCTTATTTTCTGTAAAGCTTTTTTTTAAGGCAACAGAAAGCTTTAGGCTATGACTGATTGTATGCCTACGGTAAATCTCACCAGGTAGGTACAATAACTTTTCTATATCAACCAACTTGGTGAGCAATCACTACATTCCGAGTGTGGTTTTGAGTTGGTAGGGTGATTGGATCCGCCTTTATTGTTCGGTCACTTCTTAATTAACTGTCTAGATTCAGATTTAGAATACTTAGGTGTGGAATTTGCAATTAAGTCTCTAGGTGATTCCTTGGGAAACAATGGAAAGAGCAAACCACAAATTGTAGTTCAATTAGGCTCAATTGGGGACTTTCTCATGGCAAGACGTTTGCATTCCCATTGTTAGGGTCAAGATGATTTAGAGGTAGTTAATCTGCACAATATGGAGTTTTAGAAGTCAAGTTTTAGGTCTCTTAGTGGTTGGGACTTTGGAGATTTGACTTAATTGGGTATCCCGGCGACAATTTAATGCTCTGTTACCATAGGAGTGTATGGAATTGAAGTTCCTGAAATCATATGATCTCTCACTTAATATACTTTCTTCTCCCACTCAGACCACTCCATACTCCTTGGTCAGAATTGACTTCTAAATTCTTTCAGCAAAGGCATTTGAAGCTTTCCTCTGCCTCTTGTAGTCAGTTTCTTAGGTTGGAGCCCTTGGTACTAAATTTTGACAATTGACATGGTATGTGGATCAGTAGCTTCCAAATAAATGCAATTTGCGTAGGAATTTTGAGGGGTGGTGATTCGTCATGTCATTACTCCTTTCTAGGGGTGTACATGTGCCGAGCTGTTCGCGAGCGGCTCGTAGCTCGGCTTGATAAGAGCTCGTTCAAGCTCGACTCGATACACAAACGAACGAGCTCGAGCTAGCATTTCATGATCGTTTTGTAACTGAGCCGAGCCTGAGCTACAAGATGCTCAGCTCGAGCACGCTTGCGAGCTAGCGTACGTGTAAATATTTACATGCATATATACACACATGCACTTGATGCAGGAGATAATTCCTCATCAAGGACTTGGTTGTTTTGGGGATTGGGTGGTTTTGGGGATTGGGTTTACCGCATGGTTTAGAGGGAGGAGGCTTGCCTCTTCAACATCTTTTAGTTGATGTGGGACTCGGTGCACGCGTATGGTGCAACGACGTCGTTTCGTGTGCTTGTTTCTTTTAAACTTTTAGTCCCACATCAGACGACCACTCAACCGCACAAGCATTGTACCCAATATAAATAAAGAACCCAGCAACTTTGCCATGACGCTGCTGTTGACGGCTCAACAGCATAGCCGTTGCATCCAGATGAGCCAAGCGAACTGAGATCGAGCTTGGTAAAAATTGGACAAGCCGAGCTCGAGCTCAGATATCCCAGCTAGTTGCGAGCTGCTCCTATTAAATTTAAGCCGAGCCTAGTCCGAGCAGTTTAAAGCTCGGCTCGGCTTGCTTACAGCCCTATTCCTTTCCCAGTGCATTACGTTCATCTTAAAAAGTGACCCTGGGACAAGTCTACGCTTAAGTATCTGTATTGAATAGTGATACAGCCACACCCAGCCACACCCTCTCTCACATGGGGTGTGGTCCCCACATGTGGCATGTGGGGACCACACCCCATGTGAGAGAGGGTGTGGCTGTGGGGGTGTGTCTATATCATTTTTGTATCTGTATTTCCCTGAGAGTAAGAGTTTAGCTTGGAACTGGCCAGCCTGGTGGTTAATGAGTAGGCCAATTTTCCGGATGGTTTATGGTAACTACATGTTGTAAATCTTGCAAATTAGGTAACCACATATACCTCACATTATCGAGATAATATCTGGATTACGGTAACCACATATTATCTGATGGCTCACGCTTTGCTACACTAGTTAAACCATGCTGTTGGATGAAAAACTATTTTCTTTCTCTGCTTTCATCCAACATCATGGTTTACTAGTGTAGCAAAGCTTTGGCCAGCAGATAATCAGAAGTCTTAGTCAATTTGTTATTGCACTTTTTGTTTCAGATGTTTATTCACCTGGTGCTCATGTTTTTTTTTTTTTTTGAACAACAGTACTCATTAAGTTCTCATGTTTTTTAACTATCATTTCTGCTGTCAGGTCCGCAGTGCTTTCGGGGAGTTTGTTTTCCGTGAACTTAGTGCACTTGCTGGTGCTATCACAATAACTTGTCTCATGGTATGTCTACTCCACTCTTTTTGCGTCACTAAGAACAGTTGGATGTCGGATGCTTATAATTCTGCTCATAACTCATGCAGTTTATGGATTGTGATGCTAGTGTATTATTTCTTGGTTGTTTGGTTGGGCGTCAACATCTCAAGTTGATACGAGCCAATACCTAGTATAATACTTAGTAACTTAAAAGTCAAGTGGGCAAAGCTTTCAACTCGAAATTTGAGAAAAAAGTTCGTGTGGCATTTTAGTACATAGTCGTTCACCACAGAAAATGATGCCTTGCATTTGTTTCTTGAAACGTCATCCTGAAAGATAAAAACACAGTAGTAGCTTGTTTTCCCCCGATTAGCAATGTTTTGGGTTTTCAGGTCTTAGATAGGACTTTGCAAATGGTGGTGTCTTTGTGATGCGATTCCCGATTTTCCGTCTCTTCAAGCAAACCCAGAAGTTGAAATTGGTCATTGCTGAGAGGCAGCTATCGGTTATGTAATACTAATATTTTTACGCTCGCAGTTCATGCTAGTGCAATCACCACTTTTTGTGCAAAACAACTATTCATTCTTAGAACTAGAAATCCAAAATAATTTTAAGTTCATCTATATGCTATGCACCAAAAAGGATTCGTTACACGGCTCCGTAAGATTCCACATTTACCCCAGATTTTGCTTTTTACTTGTTTAGGACTAATTCTGAACTTCCATTTCTGCAGGTGGCTAACCTTGTTGGCTATGTTATTGGACCATCAGGCATGAACTGGTTGATTTCTCGTTTCCTCCGAAGAGAAGGTTCATGCTCTTACCTATCCCCGTTGCTTGGTGAAATAGATCTACTGGAGACTAACGTGTTCCTTGCGTTTTTTTCAGGCCTACCTACTCTTGGAGGCATGCTTCTTACATTTTATGTTGGGACAAAGGTAAAAAGATAACCTCATGTATTTGTAGTTGCCTTGTGAGTTTTAGAAATTAACTTGAGGGGCTGGTTTTTGCAGCTTATGTTCTATATCCGTGACGCCAAGCAAAGGAAAGACTGAAGTTAGATGTTATGAGGTTTTTGTTTCTAGTCCAACAGGCAGAAGAAATTATGGGCCATGTTTGAAACAAATACATAGGTAATTTTGTTTTGATGTAACTTCACCTACGGTTGTTAGAATTTGGTTAACGTTTGGAGGGAATCCGCACATTCAAATTGCAACTGAACTGAAATAGTGATCGAACAGAGTATTAGAGCCTGTAGTTTCCTTTCCTTTTCCATAATTTTTGCTGATTTTGTTAATGATGTAACTTCACATATGGTTGTTAGAATTTGGGTTCAATGTTCGGAGGGGATCAACACGTTCAAATTGCAACTGAACTGAAATAGTGATCGAACAGAGCATTCGAGTATGTAGTTCCTTTCCCATAATTTTTGCGGATCTCTACGTACTTTTCTAATGAATGCTTTGGCAACTTTGTTTTCCGCACCACTGCGCAATGTGGGTTTGAACCCAATTTTTGCGGATCTCCCTGCACTTTTCTAGTGAATACTTTGGTAATGTGGGTTTGAACACAGTGGATTGTCCAATCCATTTATTGTATATACTTGTGTGCAGATTATAAACGAAATTAAATTGTTTGTCGTCAAAAAAGAAAAACGAATTCATTTAACCGACTCCAATTGATTGGGTTGGTTTAGTGTTGCAATATCGATTGATAGAAGGATGATCTATTATCATTACCAATTATTTTGATGACACAATTGATGAAATCCTTCGTCTATTTTCATTGTCTATCATCTTATTTTTACTCGAGCATCCAAAATAAAGAAATTGGTGATAAAAATTACGCCCCTGAACTGGATTCATTACATGCTTCAATCTAATTTCAATTCATTACAGATTCCAAGTTAATGATTCTCTTACCCCTGCAATTACAAGTTTTTTCCCACCCCTGCAATTTCAATTTCTGCTTCAACATGGTCGAAGTTTTAGCTACATCAGTAAACTGTAAGGCTTCAAAAACTAAAGCTTGTTAATGGAGAAAAGTTAACAGAGAGACATGTTTAGTTTTGTTGGTTAAAGGTGATCAGGATTTACGATTATCAATCGCCGGCCGCGGTGAGAAGCAAACCTTTGTGGTTATTTACTTTTCAGTGTTTTTTAGTTGAATGGGAGTTTGGTGTGTGAAGTTTACTTGGGTGGGGCCAATGAATATGTCACACGATATGATTAAACAACACGAACACGACTCAAAGTTAGCAGACTAGTGTTGAGTATTTCTGACACGAAACACGTATATGACACGACCCGAGAACATGATTAATAAACAAGTCAAGTTCGGGTTCAATCCGCATAACACAAGAATGACATGAATTAACCTATTGGTCTATTCGTGCCGACACGGTAATCCGAGAATGACATGAAGTAACCCGCATAACCCGAGAATGACACGAATTAATGGTGTCAATTTGTGTCATGTTCGGGTCACATTTGGCTACACATGTCGTTTCCAAGTTAATCGAGTCAATCCGTGTCGTGTTCAGGTTGACACAATAAACAACAGGTCGGGTTAGGGTTCATTTTTTTTACACAACACGACACTCAGCCCTACTTGTTTGTATTGTACGAATTCGAATCCAAACCCGAGCCCGAAACCGTTTTTGGCAATCCGATTTTGCAACCCACGTATCCGAATAACCGAACCAGAAGCAAACCTTTGTGGGTGTTTGGTGTGTGGAATTTACTTGGGTGGGGCCAATGAATACCAGACCAAAACAAAACAAAAACAGAAAGTTTAGGTATTCAAAATGGACATCCAAAATTTAAACTTTAACGGTTCAGGTTTAATTCAAGTGAACCTGGATCATTGAAGTTTAAATTCTGAGTAGTTTTTGAATATCCATTTTAAGTATGTAGTTGTGCTTAAACAAAAAACTATAAATAATGGAAAAGGTGGGACCCATTCAAGTGAAAGGTCAAGAGCCACGTCATATTCTGGGCTGTTTCTGGGTTTAGAGAGAGAGAATGAACGAAGACCTTGTTGGTAGGGGTGAAAGTTATAAAACCACACGAACACCGGAGTTAGTGGGTTAGTATTGAGTATTTCTGACACGAAACACATATATGACATGACCCAAGAATATGATTAGTAAACAGGTCGGGATCGGGTTCAACCCGCATAACACGAGAATTACACGAATTGACCTGTTGGTCTATTCGTGCCGACATGGTAACCCGAGAATGACACGAATTAACCCGCATAACCCGAGAATGACACGAATTAATCGTGTCAATTCGTGTCGTGTTCGGGTCACATTTGGCTACACATGTCGTTTCTAAGTTAATCGAGTCAATTTGTGTCATGTTCAAGTTGACACGATTAATAGTAGGTCGGGTTAGGGTTTATTTTTTTGACACGAACCCAATTCGACACGACACGACACGACGCCCAACCCTACTTGTTGGTATTGTCCAAATTCAAATGCAAAGTCGAGTCCGAACCCGTTTTTGGCATTGGCAATCCGTATCCGAATAACCGATCCGAATTTTTCCCCTATATTAAATTTTTGCAAATAAAACCCCAAAAAACAGGGGAAAATACCAAAACTTTCAAAACGGAAACGATAATTCCCATCTGATCGAAAAACAAAATGGAAATAATAATTCCTATTTGATTTGATCATCAAACTTTTTTTTTGGATAATCTTTGTTGGTCAAACTTATGACCAGTGTCGATAACCTCTTTAATTTGTCCCAAATTTTTTATCCGGTCCGTAAAACGAGAATTTAAAAATTAGACAATTTTCAAAAAAAATTAATATTTTTTTAACAAGTTACTAGATATTAACGAGTACTTTTAATTCGTAAAAAAAGTTTAAAAAATTTCTTCGAAAAGACTTATTATTTTTAGGTCGCCGTTTTGCGGACTGGACAAAAATTTTAGAACAGAGTACTTTAAAAACTCGAATGAATTAACATTGGAAGTTAGTACGTACTACTAATATTTTTAATAAGTATGAATCCAACACATTCTGAATGACTAGTTTATACACTCTTTTTATTATTATTATTATTATTATTATTATTATTATGCATCAAATCAAACAGAAGAACTAGAAGCCTTAGAACAAGCGGAAAACATATCAAGAACAGAGAGAAGTAATTCTAAAAAATCCTTTCAGCTACACAAACATATCCCATTCTATCCCGTATTTAGGGTTTTTCCAAATCATCATCAACCAACTTTCTCAGCAGTAGCAACTTTCTCTGTGGGGCTATGGTACGGCGCCGGGAGTGTTGACCTCTCCTCCGACCGGAATCCTCAACATCACCTCATCGAGCTCTCTTTGCCCCAGGGGTTCAAAGGGGGTAGGTCGATTTGTAACTCGGCGGCGACTCTCGCAACTTCAAGCAAATCCGGTGAACCAACCCTTGCATATTTGTAACGCAGGTGCTGGCCTGGAGGAACGTCGTGGGGGTTTATCCATCTCAAGAACTTGTGAATTGCAACGACATCCCTGCCGTCCTTGAGATGACAGGTGCTCAAGAACCTAAAACCCCTCATGTCTGTTTGTATGGCTGTCTTTGTTGCATGCACCTTCCAGTTGATCAACCTCGTCTTGATGAAAATCCCTCTCAGTTTCTGCCGCCACTAGGTTGTTTTGCACGGTATGAAGGTCCAAGTTGTTAGTCGCTATATTTTGGAGTTGAAGCTCGATCGCATGTAGATTATCCTCGCTTTGTTGAAGGAGAAGTCGAGCCGCTCGAAACTGCCGTAGGAGGCCTTCGTATTCATTGATGTCCATCGATATGTGTTTGAATGTGACCATCTCCTCGGTATGTTTCTCTGTTTTTCTATAAGTCTCTTTCTTAAAAATCTCTCTCTGTCTTTCTTTCTTGAAATTAAGTGAGCCCAGAAATTGGTTCCATTGGGTTTATATAAGGGGTCTAAATTGAGTGAGGCTTTTCTCTCTCTCTGTTTCCTAAATTGAGTTTCCTAAATTGAGTGAGGCGCCAACTTGGTGCAATTAAAACAGGAATACAAATCTACTTCATAATGTTTAAGGACAAAATTAGTACTCCCCGTTTCAAATTGCTTGTCCCTTGCACTGTTTTGAGATTTTCTAAATTGCGAGTCCTATTTGAAAAGTCTAAACAACATTTATTCAATGCTCCAAAATAACCATTTACCAAACGACAGTCATTTCATTCAAAAGTTAAAATATAAGGGCGTTGTTAGAAATTAATGAATTTATTTAATGTAAATACATTTATCGAATAGTATGCAATTTGGAAATTTGTACTGCCAATAGTTGGAACCTAGAAGCAGGGCTTCTGAGTGAGAAATTTAAATAACTATAGTGCTTGTCAAAGCATCCAAATAATTCTGACCAAAGCTAAACAAATCGCAAACCAGGTACAACCAAAGAAGGAAATTAATTACGCGTGAATATGCAACAAACACTTGCTCCATATGGGACGCATGGACTCTGCTGTCCCCGATCCCATCGAGTCGTCCAAATATGGTTTGGACAGCCTAGATTATGGGGGTTAAAATTCCTAAAACACCCTTCGGTAAAATCTAAACCGTCCAAAACACATTTGGATAGCCTGACACTGGAAGACTACAAAGACCTTAACATTGGGGGAAAAACAATTTCCCAAATTTTTGACATTGCAGAATCGAGTAAACTGCCATAGCATAACCAAAGAAGCCTGGTTCTAAATTGAAGACCAGGGCAGTCAAAAATAAAATAAAATTTATGAACAGGTTTGTCGATAAAATATGAAGGAAAATAAATAATTAAGTGTGTATAGAAACCCAAGGACACGGAATCTTCCATCACACACTTTCTGATATGTTTCTCTGACTTTCCTCATTTGGCTGGCACTGCCAATGCCCATTGCCCACAACTTTTCATCAACAACAGAAAAAAGAGTGAAGCTCCAAAACCCTAGTTTCAGAATTACCGAGAAAGACGACATGTCCTCGTATGAGACCCCGCGTGAATGTGTGGTGGATTGGGGTAGGGGCATCAAATGATTTTACCATGAATCCAGATAAAAAAGACACCCACTTCTGGTCAATGGTCGCTAAAATGTAATCAGAGTAGCACTAATTTAACTTTTGGGGGTAGTTCTCTTTCTAGCTGCCTGGCACGCTTTCTAACTTCTTCTGTTTTGCTGGTATTCTTATGTATGCCCATTGCAAATATCAACGGACTATGAGGATTGATAATCAACTTATCAAGCGAGACAGCAATCGCAAGCAAGTATGAAAGAAACTCAAGTTCATCTGCATCCCCTTTAAATCCAACCACTTCCACCACTTTAAGACATCTGTGCTGAAACCATTTCGGAGCAACCCTCTCATACCCGTCTTGCCTCGCTATTGTTCCCTGCCACCAGTAAAAACCAAGTCATTTTGTATTTCTACAGAACATAAGATGACCAAGAATAAAGAAAAATAAGATGACCAAGAATATAGAACTTATGTCATGTCGTACATTACGATTCCTGACACTCGATGCCTGTGCATACTGCAATAAAGAAAATCAAATTAGAAACATGTTGCAACAGAAAGCCATTCTGCCATATGTAATATACAGAGTAGCAAGGAGCGGAGTCTGGCAAACATCCATAAACCACGAATACGCCAAAGTAGTGTATAAGGTAAAATTATTTGGAGTTCAGAGAACAATGTACCATTACACAAACATTGAAGAATACAAGCCCTTAAATAGCATTGCGCGACTTTGTCGACCACGTATGTGTCTTAGATACGCGTCGAACTCCAACGCCCCATGTGGTCTGTCAGAATGTTTAACATTATGTTATTCCGGACACGTGAAGAGCACGGCTTTGACATGCATGTCTTAAAATCTAAGGCAAAGTGATGCAGGACAATAAAATAAAATGGAAAAGTGATACCAGAAGGTAAACCTTGGGAATCTGCATCTAGGGCAAACCCTAAGCGTCGGCACTTGGGGAAAGTATGCATCAAATTGTTTGAATAAGGCTAGGGGATTAAGATAATTCGGTAGCATCAGTGAGGTTCACAAGTCAATATAGGGGGAAGACCAACTGATTGATCTCGGGATCTCGAAGTAAATTACTCCCAAGTCTAAAATGGGATCATTAACGCTATAGGTACATAATATAAACGAACAGATTGCCATGCATGTAGCTACTTTGAGGCAGAGTCGCAAGCTGAATCAAATACAAATGAATTTTTTAGCCTATGTGAACTATGTGAATTGTCTACTTCAAATAACTTCTTCTTTTTTTAATCTTAACATAATTTCATATTCAATATGGATCTTGTTTTGTAGATCTCGCGAAGTAGCTTCCCGAAATGTAATTTTTTTGAAAATTGGATATCAACAAAAAAAAAAAGTTATAAACGGTTTTAAAATTTAAAATAAAAAGAGAAGAGAGAGGACAACATGGGCGGAGCCAGAGAGAGTGCAAGCGTGTATGTGCAGGAGAGAGAAAATAGGAGGCGCATTGATGACAATTACATGTACACGCATGTGAGTATGTGACCTTTGGTCAGGAATATTTTGAAAAGGGAAATAATTGTGTTAGGACTATTTCGAGCCCGAACCTAAAAAACAGTTCCTATCTCTAAAAACCCCCCATTAGTTAGTTGATTTATCTCTTGTTTTCGGGTTGTTTTACCATGGAGTTCTTTGCAAGCGCCTTGGGCTTTTCTGAATGTGAAGGCTATTCTTCTGTTAAAAAAAAACAAAGGAAATTAAGGAATAATTCTTGCCCTAACTTACTTCACTCGAACGATTAGTGGTCTAACACATAACTTACTTCACTCGAACGATTAGTGGTCTAACACACGAGTCAGGCCTTGCTCCAAGCCTAGAAAGACGGGACCGCTCAACTGGATTACCGCACGAGCTAAGTAGAATTCATAATTTTGATCCGACCCGTGAACACCTTTATCTCACATATTGCAAGTAATCTTTACCCGGTGTGGTATCAACTATTAACTTAATAGCAACCAAACTCAATATCATTCATGAGAAAATAAACAGGGAAAACAGTTATGACAGGTTCTTTCCCCTTTGAAAAGGCAAGTGATTGATCTCCTTTGACATATGAAGACAAAACCTATTATTTGCGATACCCTAGTCCCACCCATAAAACTAAAACAACAAATCAGTATATTTAATAGTTAATAAAGTGCAAACGGCAAAGTAAGAAGACTCACTCGTACTGTATATTTGGACAATGAAGGGCACGCCATAAGCAAAGGAGTGTAGTAAATGAGGTTTTCTCCAGGTGCTTTGCCCAGTCCCAATTCCAATTCCAATTGCTTGAGACAACTTAGTTCAGGAAATGTTTCAGGGAACATTATATACCTCTGAACAACCTGAACAAAAAGTAAACCAATACACACACCAGTAAATAATTGTCCGGAGCTTGGAAAGCATAAGGAATGCAAGTTAAGTGCAGAACACACCATAAAGCAAAATGGTTTAGCATACTAACATCCGCCGGCAATGATAACTTGAGACTTTCCAGCTGACGCAGATAGCTCAGATGATCTCTAGGTCTGTGAATTACTGAACCGCTGTGATCTCCCCCAATGCAAAACTCGGAAAGAACAGGAACATTCTTGAGAAGCATCCTTATACCTCGCCCTACATATGTCAATGACACGAGATTTACAGCAGAAATCTCCAGAACATCCAAGTTACAGCGGTAGATCTCTAAGGATTTCAATTTGAGTGATGAACCAGCAACTCTCAGATTCGTAAGATGGTAGGAGAGTTTCACCTGCAATTGTTCAAGGAGGGGACAGTTGGCCAAAAAGTTCTCAATAACCTCACCAGTGATGTTAACACGATTCAAACAGAGGGACATAAGGCAGCAAAATCCAGCCGGGCGGGCAGTCCGCGCCATGTGGCCAATACCTAGCAGTGGAAAAGCATACCACGATTCCCCTCCCTTGGGCATGACCCCTTCCAAGTCCAATTCAAACCTTTTCACTCCTTTCTGAAATGCAAAAAGCACCCATGTCGTGATATCGTGAGAATAAGTGCCTTGTTCTTCTTCTATATGAAAGCGGACAACAAATTCATCCACAAGTGCACCCTGGTGTAACTTCAAAACTTCATTGACCCGGCTCACGTACTTAGCACTGGTGATTTGGCGGTAAAAGGGTTGGTAGAAAATCAGCCTAGTGGTGTGACATGCCCATAGATGTCTCCAATTGCGTGAGAGAACTCTAGTTTTTCCTGCTTCCTGAAATGTCAATCGAGACAGAATGGCAACGCGGATGTCTGTTGGCAATTCACTAATCCGGTCCTCTCCAAGTTCCATCTTTTCACCCACGCCCTTGCAAACCCAACAAAAACCCAAATAGTAGATCTATCTAATTATTTTTATCAAAAGCATAACTTTCTCAAATCACACAAAAATACTTACAAACAGCAGATTCAGAAAAAGGAAAAAAAAAAAAAAAACGGAGTATTTACCAAATGATGAGAAGTATAGAACTGATAGGGATGGTGATGATACAATTGCTTCGTCGTCTTCGCTTTTCTGGGAGCAGCAGGACCAGAGGCACGCCGCTGCGACATTGCAGTTTGCTGCATAGTAAGGTTTGTTTAACTTTGGAGACGACGATAGATGCTTGCGCGGAATAAATAGAGTTTTTTTTCAAAATATCCCTCGAACTATACACCATTTGTTTACTTAGTCCTCGAACTATCAATTTTGTTTACTTTGTCCTCGAACTATAACATTGCATTTTATGTCATCCTTCCGTTAACGGAAAAAATTAACTTGAGTGGCAAATGCATACTTTCTCCCAATTGAAGGGGCAGAATTGCAATTTCAACACATTAAACTACAAAGTGCAAACACCCTCGCTCTTTCCTCTGCTGTGTAATCGACTAAGGCTTGAAGATGATCGAAACCTGGAACTCCAAAATCCAAAACCCAAGCCCAGTCCCTCACTTTCAAAACTCAGAAATCAATCATGAAGGCTTGAGTGATTCTTCAATGGCTGATCAGTTAAGACAAGGGGATGAGAGAACTCCAAACTGTAAGTTGCGAATTTGTGTCCGTGAAACTTAGGGTTTTTCAAATTTTTGTTAATTTTTTCGTTTTTTACAGTAAACAAATATGGCTTCGACAGTAGTACAGTTCATTATCTAATTACCTTTTCCATTCCCCCCATAAATTCCTCCACTATACCATGATCCAAACACAGCTTTACAGCTTCTTTTTGTTCTTGTTTTGATTGCTCGATTAATAAGATATTTTTGACTCATTTTAGCCCTTAGAAATATTTTTATTTGGCTTTAAGAAGTTTTTTCTCACAAGCTCTGCCACAGAAATCCGGATACTGATAATGCTAGAAGAGAGAGAGAGAGAAATTGAAACTCTGTTTTTTTTTCTTCCCATAGCTCTGTTCTTTTTTTTTCCCCATGTGAAGTTAGCGCCAAATATGGAGGGAAGCCAATTAGAATGACATTTGTACCCTTGGATGGGGGTGGAAAAGGGACTGCAAGTTCTCTCTTTGTTTTCTGCCATTAGATTTTGTGAAGTCTGTTAACGGAAGGACGACATAAAATGTAATGTGATAGTTCGAGGACAAAGTAAATAAAATTGATAGTTCGAGGACTAAGTAAACAAATGACATATAATTCGAGGGATGTTTTGAAAAAAACCTCGAATAAATAAGTACCGGGAAATTCTGGTCCTGAAAACTCAGGTCTGAGTTGGAGGAAAAAATTTCTCTAGGATTCAAAAGTGGGACTTATTGGACCATTTAGTTCATGCTAAAGTTTTACATGGTCTAAGGTCCATTAAATAAAGATTTAATTACGATTAAAAATCTACTTTTCTATCTTCATCCATGGATTCTTGACCTATTCAATTGGAAGAATTAATCCAATTCCAAAAATTATGTTTCGCAATTTCATAATCCAACTTTTCAATTTCAAATTGACCTTTGGATACAAATCACGAGAATTTCTATATTTTTTTTTTGGGAGGATTTAGACACTTTCAAAGGGTACCCTAGGATTTAGGTTTTAGGGTGCACTTTCCTATTATAGAGTTTTAGTGGTTTAGGCACTTTCATAGGATACCCTATGATTTTCGCAGTAGCGGCTCCAGGAATTTCAAATAGGGTGTTCAAAAATTACCTTTAACTCTATCAACTCTGTTAACTAGCCATATAGTATACGCAATTTTTTATCTAGTAGTTTGAATAATGAAACCAAATAATATGGAAATACGTATAATATATGTAAAAATTGCATGTACTTGGCAAATTCTATATTTTAGGCCAAGTAAAATTAACCGGTACATAAATACATAAGTTTTTATTATAGGAAATTGTCTGGCGAATAGGTTCACATAGATTTTTTTTGACGTTTACTCCTATTTCTTTTTTAGAGATGTAGAGTTGATTGTTATTAAGAGAAAAGCCACAACAGATATCGATACCGATAGATACTTTTTGCCCTCTCTATTTTTTAAAATTTTGTCATTAAGAGTATGCATTTTGTTTTGAGCTAATATATTAGGTATTCAATTGTAAATTTCCTGGATTAATGGACATCTATAGTATAGGAGTAAGTGTTCAAACAAACTCGAGATAAAATTATTTCATTACATGTAATATAAAATTTCATAGTTTAGGTTGTTCAATCGACCATCTATGGGAAGCTATGGACCGTCTTATGGCTTTTAATTGGTTTTTTTTTACATTTGATTGGTTTGTAGGATGATTTTTTGGGGCTAGTTCAATTTTTTTGGGTTAGGTGTTCAATTTATTTATGCTTATGGTGTTCAAATATTTTTAGCTTGGGTGTTCAAATAGGACCAAACTTAAATAAAAGTACAAAAAATTCATGTATTCTAAACAAAAAAAAATAAAATTTAGGGTGTTCACCAATGTAAAGCCGCCCCTGGATTTTAGGCACTTTCATAGGGCACCCTAGGGTTTAGGTTTTAGGGTGCACTTTCCTATTATAGGGTTTTAGTGGTTTAGGCACTTTCATAGGGTACCCTAGGGTTTTAGGCACTTTCATAGGGTACCCTAGGATTTTAGGCACTTTCATAGGGTACAAACTTTTTTTTTGGTGAGGTAAAAGAAAAAAAGAGAGGACTGAATAGGTTATAAATTTGTTTGGTGGATTAAAGAGGTTACAAATCCTTTGCCAAGGACTATTGAACAAGGCAGTTCAAAAAAAAAAGGACTATTGAACAAGTCGCCCAAAAAACTTTGGGTACCGGGTACCATGTTTATTGCATCCGGGCTGTCCAAAAATTTATTGAACGGCTGAGATTAAAATACCCTCTCTCCCCTCTCTCTTCTCTTTCTCTCTCCAAATCCGAATCGCCCAAAACCAAAATGGACGTCCTAGATGCGCCAAGAGGTGCCACGTGGTAGCCTCGCGGCACTGAAAAATTGTGGTTATCTTGGGCCTCGTTTGGAATACAGCTAAACGAGTAGCACAAAGAGGGAGGGAAAAAGAAAATCAAAATTTTACTATAATGTAAAGAATATAAAAAAAAATATACGCGGAAATTGCACGACTATTAACTTAACTAGAATATATGTTTAGATCCTAGGGTTGAAATTTTATTTATTATTATTATTAAAAAAAATTTGGCTATCTAGAATCAATGTTAAGAATAAAATGTCTTTTTTAAAAAAAAAAAATTCTTTCCTAAGCATGAAGGTTGTAACCGCATAAATAAGATTCTAGAGTTGGCTCCTTTTTTTTACTAAAATTTACTTCTAGGTAGCATTTGATCTGTCAAAATGGTCATTACCTTACGTGTCCGTTAACTGAGGTCCAAATTAAAGTGCTTGTAAATATGCAAGGCTCTATAGATCTACACAAAGGAACATAATGCATGTAAGACTAAGAGGGAAAAAACAAAGGAACATAAAACTTTTCATAATTGTTACCAGTGTCTAAAACTTTTCATCTCGTCCAGTACATATAGTCCATAGTAAAATTTATGTTCATTAGACATCGGTAACTATTTGATTACCATCAGCTCACTCCGACCGCATTTTAACCGCACACAGTGAATAATGCACAGATTATAAGCACGGCAAACTATCCGACCCCGCCAACCTGGTCATCTCCTTGGCTTTCCACACTGGAGGAGGTGGAGCTTTGAGCTTAATTGTGCAAGTGTTAGTAGTATGGCCAAAGATCTTGCAAACGTTGCAAGCTTGAGGTTTCCAACGAACTTCTACTCTAATTTCATATGGCTGATCACCGTAACCCAAATTCACTACGAAGAACTTGGGAATCTCCTTTGCCCCGTCCAATTTAACGCATACTCTAGCGAACGTCAACCAGCTATGATTTTGCGTCAAATCATCAAGGTAAAGGGGGTTGCCGATAACACTAGTAATACTACTCAATCCATCATCTGTCCATAATAAAGAGGGTGAGTTTCATTTCATAAGAAAGCTATTATAACCTATCGTATATAACGATAACAGAAGAATAACATAATACAGACAAGAAGAACATAAAGACAAAACCAAAATAAATGATTAATGTTCACTTTTCTCTTTCCGTATGGGTGTTTGGGTCTCCTTCCAATTTTAACATTTAGTCACCAAAAATGCCCTTATGACCATGTAATATTTAAGGCTATTATCGGGTTTACGAAGTGAGAGATTTTAGAAATGTCTTGATCGTTTAGAATCTATTGGTTATAGGTGGTTTGGCATAATAAGCTACTTAATTTTGTCAATTTTTTTGTTGATTATTGATTCAGCTCGACGTGAAGAATCAAAAAAGTAAATAAAGTTATGACCAAACTCAAAATGTTGTGAATAAAGACAAAATTTTGAGTTTGGATAGTAATTTTTTACATTTTCAATTCCTCTACTTGAATCCATAATTCAAAAAAAAAAAAAATAACGCAAAATTATCAAATAATTATTTTAAATAAATACAAATAATTAATCCATGTGGCTTATTAAGCCAAACCACCAGCACTATCGGATTTTTTCGAATTTGAAGACCATTTTTTTAGCCAATAAGAAAGAAATTTTATAGATAAGCCAAGCAAACAAGGGGAACAACAAGTAGCAATGTATCAAAATACAAACCAGCAATAAATACAGGTCAAAATAAGACGACTACACAAAAACTAAACAAAAGTCGTCTAGAACAAGCTGGTCCCTCCATCCCCTGTGTCCGGATGTGGTATGAAATCTGCAAGAGCTTGCTTGGCAAGAAAGTGGGCCCTTTCAACCTCTTTGCGTGAAACTTTGGAGATCCTGCAAAAAGTAAGGCGGTTGATCTCTGATGTGAGGCTGTTAATCAAAAAAGTGTCCCTGTGGTGGCAGTCATATCTCCCGGCTAACTGCATAACAGCATTAAAACAATCAGTACGAATAGAAACCACATTATAATTATGCTTTAGAGACCACGTAACGGCTGCCCAAAGAGCTAGGAGTTCAATTTGTAAAGGGCTATTGCTGTAAGAAGAAGTAGCAATCTGGGTGATGAGAGATCCATCTGGAAGTCTAGCTGTGAAACCCAGCCCACACCAAGCATTTCCATTCTTCCAAGCCCCATCCACATCTAAAGTACAGAATCTCTGATGCATGATTGATGGAGTATAGGGTTTGATAATAAAAGGGGGCACTTAAATAATCATCCTCCAGCCACCTTGAAGTTATGTTTTCATCCTGTGGTTTTTTGGGAGTTATGTTTTCATCCCGACATTCAAATAAACCCAAAATTGCCCTTTATTCTATATATTAAGAAATCGAGGACTAAAATGAATGTTGCATATAGTAGGGGAGAAAAGTTGACCAATTTCAATTTTTTGAGGTCCTCCCCTACAATTGAGGGATTTGGAGATAATTGTCAATCCCTTATATTACGCTTTAGCAATTCCGTTCAAAATCACGCACAATCTTCATTCCAGAAACCATTATTCAATCCAGAAATCACGATCTACCACTTGACCTCTCTCTCCTCGCCGTCCCTCTGTCATCCCACCGTCCACTTTCTCCTCGCCGTCCCTCCGTCGTCCTCTCTCTCCTCGCCGTCGGCGCCCCAGATCGGCCTCAAATCGTCCACCATCGCTGTCCATCCGTGGTCCGAAATTTCAGAAGTCATTGTCACAAATCGGTCCCAAAACGTCCACCTTTACCGTCATATTTCGTGGTCCGAAAACTACACAACTCAGAGTCCCAAATCGTCAGACCAAATTGCTTGTAAGTTTTTTTTTTTTCATCCTTGACATTGTATATTTTGCCATCTCCGAACATATGTATAACAACATATGTTTGGTAGAACGCAGGAAGAAGATCAAAGTTGGAAACTGCTGCATGAAAGGTTGACGGAAAGGAAGCTAGGCTACATGAAGGGTCTGAAGAAGATTTTGAAATAGAAAATAGATGGTTTAGTTTCGTTATACAACCACCATCTGGGTCCTTTTGTGTAATTGATTTGGAAAATTACTTGTCTCATGTTTATGCTTTTGGGTTTACTAGAATTCAGTTAATTATTGGCATGTTTTGGGTTATATTTCCGGTTGACTCGATCTGAACTTATACATTACCAATGGAGTGCTGTCATCTGAACTTATTGGCATGTTTTGTGATTGCAAATGGGTGTGATTTGTCGTTGTAGCTGTGATTTACCATTTTTTATGTGGTTGGGGTAAACGACTTGTCTACCATGATTTGCTATAAACAATATGTTTTTTACCATTGAATCATGTTGCAAAGTCGTTCGAATTTGCCATGTTAGTCCTATGAAAATGCATTTTACCATACCTTTGTTATGTTGTTTTTTTTTTATCATAATAATTGAAAAGTACCATGGTAAAAACAGGAAGCCCAAATGTTGCAAAAAAAATTACCACGGGATTTCTAAATTAACCATGTAACCAATCTCGGTAATAGATTTATGATTTTTTTTACCATGATCACTGTAACATGTGTTTGAAGTTTTTCCCATGATTCGATATAACAAGTCATATACACTATACATGTTGTAGATGTGGTTAAATTTTACCATGGTGTCTCATGTTTAAACCATAAACCCTAAATAATAAATCATAAACCCTAAACAATTATAATGGTATATGTCATGACAAATATTTTTACCATGATTTCTGTGGTATCCGGCAATTTTTTATCATAATTTTTTTTGTAACGACCCGGATTTTCGGGAGCATTAATTAAGATAACTAATTAGGATTAATTTAATAAAACGAGTTTCCATCAGAGTGCACGTTGGAAAACGTGAAGTGCAACCCATTACAAAATACTTAGTA
>JAXBDA010006186.1:0-21582 GCA_036023075.1 Gaultheria prostrata | reverse complement strand
GTTTGGATTGGTTTGGTTCTATGCCTTTTATGGATTGGTTTGGTTCTCCAAATTCATAATCCGTAGGTAGTGGTTTGGTTCTTGGTTTACTACAAAACCGAACCAATCCGGTCCATGCTCACCCCTAATATATATATAGAGAGAGAGAGAGAGAGTCCGGTTCCAGTCAGGACTCCCTTACTTTTCGTAGGTCCACACCTTGCACTTCCCGGCCAAATGGTCGGGATCCAAACCGTTAGATGTGTTTAAAACGTGTTTTTAAGAGTCCCCGCAAGAAATCATAAAAAAAAAAACACCGGGAAGGGCTTGATCCGAGCAGTTTTTCATAAAAACTGTATATATACATTTTTGTGAAAAACTACCCTTCCCGGTATTTTTTTTTGATAATTTCTCGTAGGGACTCTTAACAACACGTTTTAAACACATCTAACGGTTCGGATCCCGACCATTTGGCCGGGAAGTGGGAGGTGTAGGACCTAAGGATCCGTCCGGGAGTCCTGACTGGATCCTGGGTGCATATATATATATATGGTTCCACTTCTAGTCAGGGATCCCTGACTTTGTTTAAAGTCAAGGATCCCTCTCATTCTCACATTTCCCGATTGAATTTTGATGATCCGAGCCGTTCAATGTGTTTAAAGCATGTTTCTAAGGGCCCCGCGTGGAATCATAAAAAAAAATGACCGGGAAGGGCTTCACCCGAGCAGTTTTTCATACAAACTGTAGGATATATATTTTATGAAAAACTACTCGGATGAAGCCTTTCCGGTCATTTTTTTTTATGATTCCTCATGGGCACCCTTAAAAACACATTCTAAACACATAGAATGGTTCGGATCATCAAAATTTAATCGGGAAAGATGAGGTTCTGACTTTAACAAAAGTCAGGGATCCCTGACTAGAAGTTTTCCCTATATTCATATGCGAATTGCCTGTGAAAAAATGAATTATTACCCTTAGATGACAACCATCAAAGTTATAACCATCTCTTCCTCTGATCGCATCTTCAGCATCCCGAGAATTCTCAAACTACCAAGTTATAAAGGTAAATATTTCAAAATCACCGAATGCGCTCACATATCCAAGAAAAAAAAAACTCAACCAAAAAAGATATACCTCCACAAAACAATAACAAGGAGGCCTCGGAGGAATCTTCAATTCAATATCCAATATACGGCCATACTGCAATACCAAAAACAAGAAGCACATATATTAAGCGTACCGATAGATGTCAAAAGCATTGACTTCTAAGAAGAATGACTTATCTGAAATTGTCTTGCATTCAATGACAATGTAAAGCGAACGCAACATATAGAGGTTCAATTCCCAGCAAACTTCCTACCAATGTCAATTGGGGGAAAGATGGAGGTTTCACTCGTTTCTCGTCCTTCAAGAGTCAAGACCGACCAAAAAAAAGGGTACCAGCAGGCACGCATGCCCATACAGTAAACGCAGGAACAAAATAGCTAAGAAAAAAATGCAATTCAGTTCGACTTTACAAGGGGCACTTGGACATCTCAAAACAAGATTTTCGCTCTGACCTGTACTATTTAAAGTTCTCCACATTCCATAAGATATAAGATAGTGAGCTATTGGTTTTGCTCATTAAGAGTTGTCCTCGTTCCAAATTTCGAACAATCTACTAGCATTGAAGAAGCTACACAATAACCGACAGAAAGTAAACTTAAATAGCTACACCGACTGTAGCCAAGTGTTGATGGCTGGTTGAATTTGCACATTCACCCATAACTTTCCAAGACAACAGAAAAGGAAAAAAAAAAGTATAAATAAGAAATAATGCAGCCAACTAGCGGTACTTCAAAGGGCTCCAATAGTTAGCATAATGGCAGATTAAAACTCCAGTACTCCACAATCATTCAAAACAACAATCGTGAAGGTCCTATATAACTACAACAGAATTAAATATAGGGGAAAGATAATTAACCTTGTAGAATAGATCTTCAACTTCCCATTCCCTTATATCTGCGGGGAGGTTGCCAACGTAAATCATTCGCGAAAAGCGACCACTCATTTTCAGTGCTGGAGAGATTACTCAGAGAACAAGTTCCCCTGCACACAGGAAGTAAATCTTGTAACTGGAGCCAAATCGCAAATCTAACAAACTTTTTAGGAGTATCACAGTATCGTGGTATTCATTCTCAATAGCCAGGTACTCAACTACATAATGACAGAATTAAAGTAAAACCATCACTATGAAGCAATCCAAGAGAGCAATCCTTGCGTTGAGCGGTGCCCCACAAGCTCCATAGCTCATAAGCTCCAAGATGCTCCACAGCTATAATATATTTGAAATAAAATTTTGTGTCCTCTTCCTCTCTTATTTTTTTCCACATGCAAAAATCTTCCGAGAGTGAGCGAGAACCTCCAACTATATACAAATACCCTCAACTCCTCCCTGATTCTCTCCCATTCCCAATTTACATCCCTATGTATGATTCCAAAGCTCATATTTGTCCAAGCGCTTGGCATCTATCATCAAGAAAGCATCAGTGTCATGAGACATGGTAAGATTGCCATAGATTTATACATTTACCTTAGTCAGATTCCTTTCATTGCATGAACAAAAAGGACGTATAAAATATGCAATACATCCCTTAGAAGCTAAACCTTTAGTTACAAAAGGAAAAGTTATAATGAGTACGTAATCACGCAATTTAATGGATAATAAAATCTTTCACACTTTTCTGCTGGTCCATATGCAATATTTTGCACTTAGCAACACCTGGTTGACCATGGGCTCTGAAATCAACATGACAATACAAAGTGAATAAGCCAACTTACAACAATTTACCACAAAGACCATGATGAGAAACTGCTAGGAATATGTTCTGCTTACTTGATTCCAGCAAAAGGATCATAAATTAGAACTGGAAGTCTTTTCAAACCACATGATCTCATTCAAAACAACAATTGCATTGATTAGCGAATTAATTTCACATGTGCATAGTAAATCTCTAGCACCTTCACTTACCTCACAGTAAGGGGCGGAGGTAGTTGGTGGGGCGAGGTGGCACGAGCCACCCCCGGTTCCAAAACAAAGTTTATTTTACGTTAATAGATTAGGCACTTACCGGTATTCAAACAACTTGGTTTTTCACACAAATGATGCTCAAATAGCATTTCAAAAGATAAATGGTTCGGATCATTTAAAAAAAATTAAAATTCATTCAAAGACCACAGCCCACAGGAGAATTGATTCAAGCATTTATTTTTTCATAAAACAATAAATCTCAGGACTTTGCAATTAAAATTTCTCTTCATATTTTTGCTAAAAATATATCATCTACTAAAAATATACAGCAATACCAATAGAGCGCCACAAATCTTGGCTCTGTCCCTGCTCACAGTCAACCATCCTCATAAATGATCTAACAAATGTAACATTAGCCAGTCATGAACTCATGTTACGAGCAAGAAGTCAAATGAAGATTGAAATTCACATGTATGCATGCACCTTTTACCATTTCTAGACTATAGTTGGTGGAAAATTTCAGTCCTGTGAATTGATTTTACGCAAATGTCACACTGCCTAAAGGCTTGTCACTGATTGCTGCCCGTCTTCACATCAGCTCGACACTCTTTATTTTGACTTGTTGCTCGTAACATGAGTTCATGACTGGCTAATATTACTTGGATCATTAAGAACTTTCATAGAGATTTGAACCAAAAAAGCTAGCAGCAGATAAATGTTGATGTGACGCAAATGGCCACAACCATTTTTCTCCGTCAAATTTGGCCACAAAAATAGCTCCATTTTAAAAAAGCGAGTATACACGAGTAAGTACTTATAACACAGGAAACTTAAATTTCATTTCTCGATACCAACTGCATCAAAATATTACTTTATGTAGCCTGATTTGACCCATCCCAGTACAATGATGTCCGCTCAGCCCACCATCTGCAACCTATGTTACATGGATCCTTCATTTTGGCTAAAGTGCCCGTGTCGATGTGTCCGACACGCGTATCCATTTTGGACACTCGGATCCTCTAATTGTCATGATATTGCAAGAAAAAGAATAGAAAATTTGCCAAAAAAGCGATATTTCTAGTCTCACGTGGACATAAAATAGCAAAATCATATTTTTCTTAACCTCTTCTTGTTTACATACGTTTTTAAATACATTTTACGATACATAATCTGAAAAAAATTATGCGATATGTACTACAAGTAGTGTTCACAATGTGTCCCCGTACCCACACCCAATCAGGGGCCACATATCCCAGTATCCTAAGAATTAAGTTTAGGAAGGTCCGATGCTTGAACTCGCACCCGCACCCCATACTCACACCCGAGTCCATGCAACATAGTCTGCAACACAAGCTCCCATACACTTGCATCCGTATGGCGAGCGAACGATAGGTGACCATGTACTAAGAAGGTTCAAATAGTTACATCAAGCAACCTTTTTCCTAGAGAGAGAGAGAAGACATATCACATACAATATTGCACACTAAACACGGCGTTGGTCTCACCTCACCGCACCTTGTAGAAAATCTTGGCATCTGCTTAATTGGCCTATTGGCTTGCCTAAGCATCAGCCTCACCTCGTTGTGCCTCACCCAATAGGACTCTTGGCTCTTAGTTATTGACCAAGCCTGTAGACCCTTCGGTCCATTACCATATCACCCAACTCGCACATGGTCATTTTACATATACATGTGAAGAAAAAGAGCCCATCGCAAATATGTTGTAGGAGTACAAGCAACACATCGATCTCTTTCGAATACACATTAACATCAGCCTCACCTCAACTAGGAGGACTATTGGCTGTCAACACCTCATACTGCTCGTTCCCAACATCACCCAATAGAACATCATTTCACAACTTAAAGCTCGATGGCCTAAATCAACCAAACACAAAAAAACTAAGAGTTTCCCAATCCAATAATCTTGTATCTATATTCCCATATGACTTAACTAAAAAGAAATGTAGTTCCGATAAGTGAGGATTAACTCCATTTATCAAACTCATGAAAGCAATTAACACGCTTGCTCGCAAATAAATGCAATTTCTTCACTTAAGCATTTCATCGAAGACGTGGTAGATATAGGATAATCTCGTATCTATATACCCATATGACTCAACTAAAAAGAAATACAGTTCCGATAAGTGAGGATTAACTCCAATATCAGACTCGTAAAAGCAAAAACACGCTTGCTCGCAAATAAATGCAATTTCTTCACTTAAGCATTTCATCGAACACATGGTAGATTTAGGGGGAAAACTAAATTGGTTACACCCATTCGAAAGAATCTAAGCCTTTTCAATGACCACAAACTAAAAGAAAATAAGTAGGTCATCACACCAATGAAACTACACAAAAGTCTCCGCCCTCAACAAGCATGTACACTTATCACAAAGACACACACATTAACATATACATACACAACAAGCACATGCATGATTTTACTCAAAAACCACATCCTTTTATACCAACATACGGTACACTAATATCAAGTTCAACATCTTCTCCATAAATAGTCAAGAATCCTACCTTAAGAGCAAAATCACCAAAATGCTATGAACTCCTCAAAGTTGTCCGAATGAGATTTTGATGGAAGCAAGGCGTATCCCTCTCCGCGTAGATCACGCTTCCTCTTTGCGTTTTTGCGTGATTCCCGAGTCTTGATCTTCGATTTTGGGGTTGACTGACGAGGGTTTGCAGAGTTAGGGGGAGAGAGAGCGCACGCCGGAAGTGAATTGCACGAGGGCCCTCCAAATATGCCCCATCTCCTAATATGTCATCAGCCATTACACTAACCCCCTTAACTATGATTAAATTACATAATATACTCTAAAAAATTTGAACAAGGATAAATTTCACTGACCTCCCTGAGGTTTCTCACAAATGCAATAACCTCTCTTGAGGTTTTAACAATGAAATGATGAAAATGCCATCTCTTTTGCCACTTAGTATCTATGTCACCCTTCCCCATTTGAAGTTTATATATATACATACTATTTTATATTTATTATAAGGAATGGCATTTTGGATAACTTTTTTCTTTATAGATATTTGTTTGTTTGTCTTATTGAATTGTTTTTTCATTTTTTGGTCTATTTTTTTATTTTTTTATTCATCTCGAATAGACGGTTTTGAAAAAGTTAATATGTATGTATCTATATTTATTCTTATATATTATATTTGGACAAAAACAAAAGAGATATAAGGCAAGTTCTCTTTGTAATTTGTTCAACAGTTCGCAGCTTAATTATGAGAATCACATACAAAGGTCATTAAAGAGAAAAATAATAATAATAAATACTATTATATCAGTTATTTTTTGTCTTAAGTGTTTTTTGGCCCAAATATCAATATGCTTTTTTTTTTCTACTTTTCCAACTCCTCTATTTAAGATGACAAAAAAAGGTTAAAATTCTACCCAAAGATGGAAAAAAATACTCAATAAGACCAAAAAGAATCTTTAAATTCCTTAAATAAAGATATCCCAAATGAAACCCTTCTAATTAAATAAGTAAACAAATATGGTTCATTGGTGGTCATAGAAAATAGTTCCTTAGTGGTCATGTTTCCCTATAGGAATACTTAAATGATACTTCCTCTATTCTAATTTGTTAGGCATATTTATCTTTTTGGATGTCAAAAAAAGTTATCTATATCTCATAATTTATAATGTTTTTTATGATTTCAAAATTTTTGTTTAACAAAATTAATTGAAAAGTATTACTAATTAGAAGATATCAAGAATTTTTGAAGAGAGAAAGAGAGAAAGACGAGAGATTGAGATTGAGATTGAGAAAGTATTACAAATCACAAAGGTCGCCGCATGAAGTGGTGGTGATTGGTCATGGTAATTGTGTGTGGAAGAGAGAAAGAGAGAGATTGAGACACGCCGTCGCCTCAGTTTCTAAGAGAGAGACGAGAAGGAGTGGATTAGGTGTAGGGGTTATTCTTATGTTGTGTATATATAGAAGTAATAACTTAGCTATGTAATAAATAAATTACATACCCATTTTAGTAATGTAAATGGTCGTGTAGCCAAGTGGTAGAGATCTGTGCTTCCACATGAGCGGATGAGGTTCACTTTCCACCCCTATCATTTTTGAGGAAATTCGAGGCGGCAGGTGTATTCAATTTAAACTCTTTTTCTTGCAATTAGTCAGACTAAAACTATTGTTTTGATTACTACGGTTTGTTCAGGACGTTAATTTTGAATTCTGCTTTGTTTTTTGTTCTTTTTTTTGTAGATGATAGTAGGATCATGAAGATTAATTTAACCCAATGTGCTAATTATTGTGGGTGTTTTCTGTAACTGAATAGTAGTACTTGTTAAATGAATGATGAATTATAACAAAGCACAAGTTAGAAAAACATACTAAATAATTTAATAGTAGAGCTTTTGGTTTGTGAATATATTTCCGTTGTAGACTTTTGGAGTAATTGAAGAAATCATTACCTTTGTGATTTGTGTTATACTTCTAATAGACGGTCTTTAATCAATATGTTACACACAAAAAAAATCAAATAGTTGAGGTTTGCATAATCTGTGAAAAAGGGTGATTATGCTTCCTTGGTGGTCATAGAAAAAACTTCCTTGGTGGTCATGTTTCCTATAGGGATACTTTAATGACATTTTCGCTCACATATACAATCATACACCTTATTGAAATCGGAGAATTGGAGTTTTCATTCGAAGCTGGGGAACTGAAATGACAATTTCTGTGTTTTTTAACTTCGACTAGATCTTTTTTCAATGAAACTCAGAGATGTGTCGGCACGGGCACGGCATGACACGATAAAAAAATGGCACGGCACGATTAAGTAAATGGGCCAACACGGCACGAGCTAAACACAATTAAGAAACAGGACGGCACGGCAAACACAATTTAGTAAACGGGTCTGCCCGGTCAGGTCCATTTGACACCTCTAATGTCGCCCATTTGAAAAAAAAAAATGAAGTCAAAGCCAAAGCGCTCTCATTCGACTCGCTAAAATGAGTCATAAGTGGTGAAAGTCATCCGGAAATGAAAGACTATTTGGAATGCAACGTTTAAAAAGATAAAAAAGGAAATTCAAATTCAGTGATGGCCAGGACCGATCCAAGGGTTTAGAGTGCCCTGGGTCTAGTTTAAGATTTGTGACCTAAGGGTGCAGAACTAAAATAATTTTTTGCAGTACCAATCACGATACGAAAAAGCCAAAACAAAATGAAATTCTACTAATCATTATATAATAATAGAAAAATCAAAACACAAAGTCTACAAATACATATATAACGCATGAGTAGAACTTGAATATAGCCCAATGCTCATTGGAATTGTTTAAGCCCATTTTAAAATCATATTGAGCCTTTTTAGTTTTCTTTTTGGGCTAGAAAAGATCTCAGCTCAAGCCCCTACCAAGAATCCTTGAGGTGCCCCTATTTTTGTGAGTTTTTTTTAAGGCTCTAGGCCCAGGCCTCTTGGGCTTGGGCCGACCGTGCCGATGGCCCCACATTTCCTCCGTTACCCTCCGGCCTCCGCCACTAATTGTGAGAGCATTTTTTCCCACATTGAATCACATCTCTTTTTCGAAGATTTTTTAGTTCTTTTTAATCTTTGCATTTTCGCAATCAATTCTCACCCTTGTAGATTAATAATGTATAATATTTGTAAAATAAAAGTTATCGTATTTGCATTCATGCTCACTCACATATTTTTCATATTTTTGTGGCTTAGTTTCCACTTATCATGGATGACCCCACAAAAGAGACAGATCGAAGGCCTAAACAAATGAAACAAGACATTAAAGGAGTTTTGGCTAAGTAAATATGAGAAACCAAAAAGATTATCCTCCATGAGGTTATGCGCTCATATCCTACAGAGGCCAAACATTTTAAATTTTGGAACACTGAAAGTTTTGTCCTATCTTTAATTCCAAAGCATCAAAATTAGTTATGCATAAGTTATTCTGAACATCTGCTTATTTAAATACTCAAAATAAAAGAACAGAAGGAGCACCACACCGTCCCCACCCGGCCCAACCCAAATTGATATGTAATTAGGGGTTGTTCTCCAATGGATTTTATGAAGATTTGATAAAATCATACCCTTGATTTTATCCATTCTGCAAAAGATTTCATAAAATCTTCCATTCTTACATTAAAAAATGGGCAAAAATGAGAGATTTTATGGGATCTTTTGCAGAATGGATAAAATCAAGGTTATGATTTTATCAAATCTTCATAAAATTCATTGGAGAACAACCCCTTAGTTGATTAGTTAATGAAAGCATACGTTGGTCTAACGTTCGCTTACTTAAATTTTTTTTTTAGAAAGAAGAAAAGAAAAAGAAGGAGCACCACACAATGCCACCCGGCCCAACCCAACCCAACTCAACCCAAAATTGCACATTGGGTAACCCAACCCACTTCTATGTTCCTTGCAAAAACCACGGTGTTTTGCCTAGATACGTCCTCCCCATATTTTTAGCAGTGAGTATACATACCCAGAAACAGTGACCCAAAAAATATCCAAACACACACAAGTGTATGGCCCCCCCCCCCCCCATACCCTTGTGGGTCACTGTTTCGGGCCTAGCATTTCTGTATTTTTTAGTGTCAGTTTCTACCTTAACCCAGAAGCAAAATCCTTGCTTGACTTGGACCTATTCTAGTCTCCCCTCCATCTCTCTCTCTCTCTTTCTCTGTCGGTGACGTTCGGCGACATTTCCCTCCCAACCAATACTAATTTCACAAATACAGTCTCCAAAACCACCACTCGATTCCAATCCATAGAGACCATTTTTCTAGAGAGAGAGAGTGCCGAAAATGGCCGCCGTTCGTCTTTTCTCTCTCATCACCGTCACTGCCCTCCTCCTCGCAACCGCTTTCGCCGAGATCCGATTCATGGACATCCGATCCGACTCCCGATCCACCATCCCCTTCGACGTGTTCGGTTTCACCATCACCGGCCACCTCCAACTCAACGTCTCCAAATTCTCTCCCTCCCAGTCCGACTCAAAGACCGACCCCCCTCAAGTCGGCTTCTTCCTCTGCACTCGTGACTCATGGATCCACGTCCTCCACCAAGTCGACAACAAAGAGATCACCTGCCCCTTACAATCAAAATTAATCAAACCAGTCTTGACGTTCGACAAACTCCAAGCCCTACACAGCTACGACACGTCGTACAAAGTCTCCGAAGCCAATCAGTTCACTCTACTCTTCTGCAATTGCGTGCCCGATCTCAAAATCTCGATGGAAGTTCGATCCTCCATGTACAATCTCGATCCCAAAACCAACCGCCGCGATTACTTATCAGCCGGTAAAACCAATCTCCCTTCCATATTCTTCATGTTCTTCCTTATCTACTCGTCTCTCGCTGGTATATGGATCTACGTTCTTTACAGTAAGCGACTGTCGGCTTTTCGAATTCATTACTTCATGCTCGCCGTGTTAATTATGAAAGCATTGAATCTTTTGTGCGAAACCGAGGATAAATCGTATATTAAGAAGACCGGTACCGCCCACGGTTGGGATGTATTGTTTTACATATTTAGCTTTTTGAAGGGCATTACTCTCTTCACTTTGATTGTGTTGATTGGGACCGGTTGGTCGTTTTTGAAACCGTATTTGCAAGATAAGGAAAAGAAGGTTTTGATGATTGTGATACCTTTGCAAGTCATAGCAAATGTCGCTCAGGTGGTGATCGATGAGACCGGTCCCTTTGGTCAGGATTCGTATACTTGGAAGCAAGTTTTCTTGCTAGTGGATGTTATCTGCTGTTGTGCTGTGTTATTCCCGATTGTGTGGTCGATTAAGAACTTGCGTGAGGCAGCTAGGACTGATGGGAAGGCCGCGGTGAACTTGATGAAGTTGACCTTGTTCAGACAGTACTACATTGTTGTTATCTGCTATATTTACTTCACACGTGTTGTGGTTTTCGCGTTGGAGACTATTACGTCGTACCGGTATCAATGGACGAGTGTGGTGGCTGCTGAATTGGCTACCCTTGCGTTTTACGTGTTCACTGGGTACAATTTTAGGCCGAAGGTGCATAACCCTTATTTTGCGATTGATGATGAAGAGGAGGAAGCTGCTGCTGAAGAACTCAAGAAGCTTGAAGATGAGTTCGAATTGTGATTCACTCTACAGGTAACTTGTATCATGTTTGAACGATGGTTGATCAAATTACAGAGTTTGTAAGGCCAAGGTAGGAATTTTGCTACCCAGCAAGTATTATGTTTTGATGTCGATACGTGAACCCTTTGCTTGGTATATTGTGTAACTCCACTCATTTGCTACTGTTTCTTTTTCTTTCTATCCTTAGGAATTTTTATCATGAAGGTTGATGTAATAAAAGTAACGTGGTTGTTCATCAGATAGTGAATTATTCCAAAGTAATTCGTGGTTGAATGGTTATCCATTTATGATGTTCTTGGAATCTTGATACTTGCAAAGTATTTTGCTCTGACCACATGTACAAGACCCTTTTGACAAGTAATCTCTCTTGTAAATTTGACAAGTAATCTATCTTGTAAATTGTACTAATTAGGGGTGAAAAAAAAACCGACGGGACCCGAACCGACCGAAAAACCGAAAATTCGGTTCGGTGTTCGGTCGGTCTAGTCTGAAAAAAAACTGAACCGAAAAAACCGAAATACATCTCGGTTCGGTTTCGGTTTCCCGGAATTTCTTCGGACCGAACCGAACCGAAATACCTCAAAATCATACCGATTTGGACAGGAATGCCCCAAAACTGTACCTATTTAGACCGAAAAGTAGCATGACCAATTTCAAAATTAAAATAATGTGAACCTTGGGCAGTTTTTTTGAGACAAAAATACGTTTAAAATTGGTGAAGTAAAACAATGACCGAAAATTCCATTCAAGTTTGGAACCGTCCATCTCAATCTCAACCGTTCATTTGAATCTAAACGGCGGACCGAAAACCCCGAAAAAACCAACCGGACCGAACCACCCCGAACCGATTTCAGTCCATTGCTATTTTCGGTTGGGATCGGTTTCCGGATAAGTTACCCCGAACCGATCGGTTCGGTCCCGAAAACCGAACCGAACCGACCGAATTTCACCCCTAGTACTAATGTATGAAATCTCGTGACTGTTTTGTAGGCTTAAACACCTGAAAAGATTTGAGGATTTAATCCTCTTGGTTTGTATGAGTTGTTTACTTTGAGCCAGGGTTGTCCCCAGAGGCTTAAAATGCTGACGAAGGATGGAAAGATAGAACATTGGTGGGTAAAGAGGGCGGTGTAGGCATGCGAACAGCCAGAAATCGCTAGGGACATGGAGTTCTCTCTCTGCCGCTCTGGTAAAGATGTGAACTCCTTTGCAATTTAGTCGCTTTACCTCGTGAGATTATTAGTAATTCTTCTTAGACTAGCTGAGATTACTATTCAGTGCTTGGCATCATAAATTTTACGCTGCCAATGCTCGACAATAAAACACGGTTTTGAAAAAAGGATACAAGATTTTCGTAGTCAGCTTTTGTCTGAGACGAGTAAAATTATTAGTTGCTTTATGTGCTCCGTAGGCTTTTTCCACTACATAATTGTGTGGACTATATAGCCGAGAGTAAAATTAGGAGTAGTTGCTTTTTGATCCAAGGACCATTGAACATTAGCTTGTCAAGAAAGGAAAGCAAACTGGATCAAGCTAATTTAGAAAGACAAGGCAAGGTACCTAATTTAAAAGGCCAAGGCATCTGACATCATTTCTATAACCAAAAATAATGTTTAGTAAACGTCTAGAAATTCTACCTGTCGTCACCAGGATTTCTGATAGACCTCACCTCCCCCATATTATTTGTCTTCACCACTGGTTTGAGGCTCAAATCTAGTCTCCTCTTTCACAAATCTTATCTCAAAATCCTGCTTGACTTGGACCTATTCTAGTCTCCTCTTTCTCTCTCTGGCATCTGGCGGCATTTCCCTCCCAACCAATACTAAGGCTGAGTTTGCCATAAGGGAATCCCATAAAATCATTCAGTTAATTTTATGAAATTTCCCATAAAATCTTATCAATCTTATGTTATGGCAAACTTACTCTAATTTCACAAATACACTTTCCAAACCATCACTCAATTCCAATCCATAGAGACCATTTTTAGAAAGAGAGAGAGAGTGCCGAAAAATGGCCGCTGTTCGTCTCTTGTCTCTCTTCACCGTCACCGCCCTCCTCCTCGCAACCGCCTTCGCCGAGATCCGATTCATGGACATCCGATCCGACTCCCGATCCACCATCCCCTTCGACGAGTTTGGTTTCACCCACACCGGCCGCCTCCAACTCAACATCTCCAAATTCTCTTTCTCCTACTCCGATCCAAAGCCCGACCTCTCTCAAGTCGGCTTCTTACTCTGCACCCGCGACTCATGGATCCAATTTCACGCTGAGACCATTATTAATTCTTCTTAGACTAGCTGAGATTACAATTTAGTCTTTGGCATCATAAATTTCACGCTGCCAATGCTCGACAATAAAACACGGTTCTCTTTCAAAAAGAGAATAACTTATTTATGGAACCGAGCATCTGTGCCATCCATTCCGAGATTCAATCGCCCGGATCAATGCACTCTCTCTCCTCATTAAAAGCAAAAACAAAAAACAAAATCCGTTTGTTTATCCGAGCCGTTGAATCTCGAGATAGGCGTCCGAAAATAAGTTTTTCTCTTTGAAAAATGATGAAGATTTTCATAGTCAGCTTTTGCTTGAAATGGCTTACTTTATTGTCCATTCTATTATCAAATCTGTCCTTGAGAGGCCCCAAAGGGTGTCAATTATCAATCCATAAAAGGTACTGATAGGCGCGTAATTGTTCACATTAACCCCCCTTAATTTATTATTGTTACGTTCTTTTATATTATTACTTGGAGTTTAATTTCCTTTATTGCGTGTTGTAGGTATTTAGAGGCTTTGGTATAAAAAGAACGCAAAGTTGACGTTTTACCTTATGTCGAAGCAAATCCTGTGAATAATTTAATCAAGAGAATGGATCAAGAGTACACTAGATAACGAGAAACATTGAATCAATTTCCTAGCTGGCTAAAGGAAAGTTGCACATATGTACTGCACGTGGTTGTCGCTCGGGACGGAATTGGGACCCATGGCAGTAGGCTTGATTGGTATTAAAAGAGAGAAGGATAACCATGTGAATCTTGGGAAGATAATTAGGAAACCCATTTAATGGAAACTCTCCACATTAGCATTATATATAGCACATAAAGGAGAAGGGTTTGGGGGGACTTTTGGGACGCAGTAACAGAGAACAAAGGCTGCGCAAAAACCCTTCGGGGTATTCGAGCACGACTGCTTCCATTCCAATGGCAGGCTAATTCTTTTTTTCTAGGGAGAAGATGAAATTCCGGTCCAAGTAATTTTATTTATGTGTAGGGCTTGGTTCTATTTATTCGGATCGATTGTATAACTAGAACTCTTTCGTTTTCAATTGTACGAAAGGATAATACTTTCAATCTGTTTCGTATTCATATCCGCGGTTTTCGAATACAAGTTATGCAATTATTTTCAATGTTGTGCTTGGAGTTCTGAGATAAGCTATGCTCGTGAGACGGATCGTGCCGTTGGGCGGCGTGACACCGTGGCAGTGAGACGGTCCGTGCCGTGTGATAGTTTATGCCTTTTAACAATCACAAATATTTTCTTGACAATCGTGATTCGAATAGTAGCCCAAACCTTTGCATAGTTTTGTTACGTGGTTGGGATGGATTCGGAACCCTAGATTTTCTCTCCATCATTTTTCGCTCAATTTAATTATTGCTTTGCGCTCTTTAGTTTATTATTTCTAAAATCAAAACCATCAAACCAATCTTTTTCCTGAATTAAATTAAAAGTTAATCGAAACTACCGTAATTTAGTCAATTTGTCCCCGCGGATCGACCTCGGACTTAACCACTATTCTTCGGGATATTAGTTAATTCCCTGTTTTATAAATTATATTTTTGGTACGAAAATGACCTACCAGGTACCTTGACCATCAACGATGATGTACTAAATCCATGGTTGAACCAGATTTCATAGCTTAAAGATCTTCCCGATTATCCAAGATCCATGAACCTGAACAAGCTTAAACCACATACATTGCCCCTTCAGAACATAAGCATGAATCCAGCGTATCCATAGAGTGTCAGCCTTCTTTGCAAATTGCAATGTCCCATAGGAGTCTAGACATTGCACCCTTATTCCACTCACCAAGAGATCTGGAACCAAGCACACCATAGGCGGCTCTACCCTTTATAAAGGGTGGGCAGATTTATTCCCATCTTGTACCCCAGCAAAACATTATTTATTACATAGATAAAAAGTCATCAAGCAAACCACTAAACAATTGAAAAGAATGTCTGTCAGCAGCACCACAGAGAATGAAGTGGTCATCCGCGAAGATTAAATGTGATATCTGAAGCATAGTACATTTTAGGGTGGCATGTGAATTTACCAATGGAAATTCTATGTTGTGGCAGGGCTGATCCTTCCATTACAGGCAGAATTGGTTTAGGGTGAATAACGGGATTTTTGGTAGACGATGTCGCAATGATCAGACTTTCTTTTACCTCATAATTGATTTTCCTGAAATACCTATGGTTCTTCTCTTTGAGAATGGAAACCAAAAGTCTCGGAAATATTTGTGTTCGATCTTCTGGAGAATCTGCAATGACTCTTCTCATCTTTAAAATCTAGACCATCACAATTTCACATGCTTTTACTTTTCTTATCTGAAATTGGTCTTTAACTTGCAAGCACTTCTCCTCTTATCTTTTCCGAGAATCAGACAGTTTTGCATAACTTGGTGGAAACTGGATGGCATGGATTTTCATGAAGTCAACTGCAGTATTTTCGCCCCAAATATCCTCCAACTACTTGCACCAATTGATTTGTCAAAACTAGCTGCCTGTAACTTGTCCGAAATTCTTTGATCCAATTAAGGGCCATTGAATATTAGCTTGTCACGAAAAGAAAGCAAACTGGATCAAGCTAATTTAAAAGGACAGCAGCGGATCAAGGCAAGGTAGCTAATTTAAGGCATCTGACATCATTTCTAATTACAAAAATGAGTACTATAATGTTTAGTAAACGTCTAGAAATTTAACATGTCTTCACCTGGATTTCTGACAGGCCTCACCTCCCCCATATTATATTGTCTTCACCGCTGGTTTGAGGCTCCAGTCTTAACTCTTGCCCCAGATAATTACTACAATAGTTATATAATCTATGCCGGCAAACACATAGGCATATATTATCATATAGGCCAGTCCCGGAGGGTTGACATGTAACAGTTTTATTTCACCATCTTATCTCACCACATATGGATATGATTTTCTTGCAAAAATCAAACCAATCAGTAGCCAACTTCCTCTTTCGAGTTGCGTCGCTAGTTGGTTTTCTACTTAACCGTGGATTCAACCTCAGAAATTCATCTTCTGGATCAAGTGGCTGCTAATAAAATACAGTGCTGGCTCTGAATTTTTTTAGGCCGGATGCGAACTTATTTTTGAGGCCCATTGTATAATAATAAAAAAAAGACTTTAAGAATTGAAAACCATAATAATACGAAGTTCGATAATTAATATATTACTTAAACATCACCCTTCTCACAATTTTTCGTAGCAAAGTAGTAATTAAGCTCTCATAATCAAATTTAAATGTATACATAGATATAAGGGTATAAAATATCTGAGGGCCCACAAAATTATTCAAAATTTGGGGGTCAGATGAGGCCTTGGCGTATGTCCAAAGCCAACTCTAATAAAATATGTATCTCATACGTGTTGATCTGATCAGCTCTTTCCATACCAGCCTAGTGCAAGTGGCTGGCAAGACCTTTCATAAGAAAAAACCAAATGTTAATAACTCTGAGTGAACATTTTAAGTTCTAATGGTACAGTCTTTGTAATCATTTTGAACTAATTTTACAAAGCCTGAACACTTTCACAAGTCCAGAGGGGGCGAAGAAAAGGGGTGCAGCGCGGCGATGGCCTCCCGCAACTTCTTGATAATCACTTGAATGCCCAAGAACTTTTGCTTCATACTTTGAATATTTGATGCTCTCTCTGTTTTATAAGTATTCTTCACACAACCTGGCAGCACTCCACTTGTTTTTGTGAACCCACATGGTTTTCATAAGATATTTTCCAGTGTTCTATAAATAAACATATCATTTTAGATGTCAACTTCTTCTTCTTTGCAACACTAATATTGATTAGGAATTGTAAACTGGGTTGGGTAGTAGGTGGTGACCTAACGTGTTGGCAAAGTGGTATTGCTTTGGGACCTAGGGGTTTGCTCTCATGTCTCAAGTTCGATTCCTCTTGCAATCAAACCCTTGGGGTCATTGGGGATTATGTCCGGTCATTACCTCAAGTGCCCCGGAATTCACGGTTAATTTCAAGAATTAGGAGAGGGAGTATTAGTTAAAATAGGAATTAGGAGAGGGAGTATTAATTTCAATTATCTAAGAAACCTTTCCAATAATTTTGTGAAGTGCGTTCACATTATAATTACACAGCTTGGTAGAAAAAAATTGATCTACTAAAATTAAGATCCAGATGAATCAAAAAGTGTACTGGTACAATTCATTCATCGTTTCATCATCATCTTCTCCTACAACAGAGTTCAAAACAGAACGACAAAAGGAAAAACACAAATTTACATGACTTTTGTCATTTAATTAATCCTGTCTGATTCAGACAATCGACAATCTTTCAAACCCTGAAGCACAAAAGATGGTGGTGGTGGTGGTGGTGGTGGTGATTTTCTTGATCAATCAAGATCTGTACATGGCGAAACTCCTCTACGTGGCAAGGAATATTGATGGGTCCCTCGTGATCAAACCCAAACTCTTCCTCAGCTTCCTTCAACAATTGCGTAAACAGAGGATGATTGACGTAAATCACAGGGATTATGATCCTCTGTTGCTCCTCTCCTTGACCCACCATAACTGCTACGCACCCTTTGGGAATATCTTTCCCTTCTCTCTTCCCATGGTGATGGTGGTGGTGGTGGTGATGAAGATGGAAATTCAGGAAAATTTTGTCTCCGCTGCCCATTTCAAAAACTCAGAAGAAGCAAAAAGACAGAGACCCAAAATTGAGAAAAACCCAAGTGCTGTTTTTTTTCTGCTTGAATTTACGAGACAGATAAAAAAGAGAAAGGCCAAGGATCAGAAGCAGAGATGGCTAATTTGAAGAGGTTTAGAGCAGAGTCGGTTAAGGATCTGGGTATCTTGCTCATGATATATGCTGTGAAAGTTTTAACACACAAAGAATTGGTGATGAGAGGGGTTTAGGAGCTGGGGAGGGCTATATATATATATATATATATATATATATATATATATATATATATATCTCTGTAGAGAAGCAGAAAGGGTGTTATTGGAGAAGGGGATAGCTGAAGTGAAACCGTCGTAACTTGGGGGGGGTGGGTTAATTGCCGTCTAAAAGGCGGTTTTTCTCATTTCTCACGAGTTCCTGTTCAATAACGCCAAACCGTAGAGGAATATTCCCACGTCAATTGTTGCTCCCACCAGGAATAATATAGGGAGGAGAGTTTTTCTATACTTGTTACGTCGGGAGGCGTTGACCGTTTCTAAACGCGGATTAGGCAAGATGCACTGCTGGGCTAAAACACTGTTTCTTGTCAATTACTAAGATTTATAAGGGACGGATCAGGAAATAACTTTACACTAATAGTACAAAATTTCTTAGGAGTATTAACTTTTTAAGTGACGTGTAAAATGTGAAGATTCAAATGTTGTGTTGTGCTTTCTGTAGTCATTTGACATCTTATTCAAAGTACAAGTTTTTGCATTGCGGATCATTCACAAAATAGATGACACTAATAAATTCTTCATTACTTATAAAAAGATGCAAAAATATTTTAAAGCCAGAGTTATTATTCATCTACAATTCCCCCCAAATAGAGGAATTGGATTAAAAAGTTAGGTTCAAAATACTAAAATCTATTACTCTCTCCGTCGCGAATTTCATATCCATTTACATGCATGCGTTCCAATTTTTAAATACTTATATCTTTCAATCTATAATATTTTTTACAATTTTAAAATTTTTATTAAATAGAATTTATCAAGAACTATCAAACGAGATCTATATTGAATATATATATATATATATATATATATATATATATATAATATTATACTACATTCAAACATATAAATATTTTTTTAAGGTATTGTGAATAATGTAACTGGATAGTAAGAAATATGCGATGGAGGGAATAGTATTTTTTAGATTTGACTTTAGTATCGGAGGCTTTTCTGGAGGGATAATGATAGCGTGGAAGTAGAAGAAACTAGGCTGGTCATAGCAACAACATTGTAGTAAAAGCAAACTCAAACTTTTACTAGGTTAGTTTTGCTTTTTAAGGATGGGGGTATAATTTACAGGTGAATTAAACAAACAAAACACACCTGGAAAACGAGTGAATAAGTGAATGCGCCCCGTGGGGGACTGTAGCAGCTATAGTAGGCCGGTCAACTACTGCTAATTTTGACCCGCAGTTACACGTCAGCTTTGAGCCAATTAACACCTAAAATTGCAAGTCTCCTCCAACTACGTACACCTATACTCCTACATGATGATTACATGAAGTTACGTCACACATCAGCTTTTAGCTGTCTCTGCTTACTAGTACTCCAGTATTTTTTAATTACAGTAGTAATAAAATCATTGGTTTGTTCGGGAAAATCAGGATAGTCCGATTAATCTTACTCCACTTTTTAAATGTATAAATAAATTGCTTCATAATTTATTAAAACCACAAAGAACTACAGTAGTAATCAAGCTTACAACTTAAGATGGAATCATGTAGATGTAGTAGACGTAAAAATTTGTTGTCAGAGCCTTAGTGGCCAACACGGATGGCTATCCTTCAAGCCACTTACGGCCCGTTTAGATAGCATATTAGTTTTGGAGGGATTAAATAGTAAGAAGGGATAAAGTAGTCAGGGTGATTAAATAAGAAAGGTGGTCTCATATTGACGTGACAGTTAATTAGGAGGATTAAATAGTCCATGGTTTGGAAGCAGGATTAAAAAGGAGGGATAAGGAGGGTAGATGATGTAAAAAAAATTTCAAAGACTATTTTGCCCTTGGTAATGCAAATCTTAAATTATGTATTTAAATAATTATAAAAATACAAAAAATATTAATTTGTTATTCTTTTCAACAATTAAGGTCTAATAATTCATTTTAATATTCTTATGTAAATTAATAATATTATATATTAAAAGTATTTTTTTTTTGTTTCTAATAAACAAAAACTTTAGTTTTATTATAGGCACTATTTTTTTTTTGCCCTCATATGGTCATATCGGGTTATAGGGTCTAATGAAATTGCCAAATGAAATACAGGGGGTGAAGTGTAATTGTTGCTAATTTATAAACCTCATATGAGAGGGAGAGAGAGAGCCGACCCATCTTCTTCTTTCTTCTTCTTCTGCCTAAACCCACCCAGAACCAGACGAACGACGACCATGTCTGGCGGAAAAGAAAACGGCGGCGATGTCCGACGAAGCAATAACGACGGTGATGGTCAGCCAATTCCTTCACCCAGGTACGTATTTTTTTTCCCTGATCGATTGAATTTTTATAAATTTCTAGATCTGAAAATTTTGTTCTATTTGTTGGTTGATCTGGTCGGGGTACCCAAGTAATTCGACCACCCTCATCCCCCATGACTAAATATAAGCACCTCCCCTGCTTTTATTTAGTCACGCTTCTCCCTGATTATTTAGTATTTAGTCGGGGGTGTTTTTGGTTCCCAAACCATGGGCTAACTGTCCAATCAACTCCTCATCCGGTCAGATTTCTTCATCCGGCTCTCATGTACTTCATCCAAACAAGCCCTTATATGCAACCTGCAAATCATAATGAAATCTCATCTTGCTGAGAAGAAGAACCCATAACATCTTGTCCATCTCAGTAATTAATGGTGTGAATTTTAAATAAATCTCTTCGCGAATTTTAAATAAACCTCTTCCCTTTGGAAGAGTTAAAGCCTTCCCAGGGAGAGTTTATTTAAATTCGGACCGTCTACAACATTTTTGAACGGTTAGGATGCTCGTCGGATACCGTCACGTGATACCCTACACGCACCCAAACCGTATCCATCTTGCTGGTTTTTTTAGGAGTATTATTTTTATACGCAGTAGCTAGTTCGCATCGCATGCTTTCCAGTAGAGAAACGCGTCTATTTACATGTATATAGAGTATGGGCCAGGACCATGTTTCCACTCTCTCTCTCTCTCTCTCCAACTTTCCTGGTGGGTAGACAGGTATGTGAATCTGCCACAGAAATTGGGCGCTCTTTGTTAAATAAGGCTCCATTTGGGAGCCTCTTTTTTGATTTTTTGGTTTATGGGTGTTTGGCAGCCAAGGGGAGAAAGAATTTTCCCAAAAATTATTTCTCTATTTTTGGGGATAGAGAGAAGAAGTCAAAAAGAGGTTCACACCTCCTTTTCAACTTCTACTTATGGATTTCTCCCATCTCTCTCTCCCAAAATGCATTCTGCACATTTCTCCCAAACACTCATCCCAGATTCAAAAGTCATTCTGGCCATA
>JAXBDA010006185.1:0-21584 GCA_036023075.1 Gaultheria prostrata | reverse complement strand
ACAAGTGGAGTAGAAAAATGCAATGGAGCAATTGTATATTGCTGATAAAAGAAGAATTGCTTTGTTGGCTGTAGGATCAATAACCAAACGTAGGATCACATGTATATATATAGAAAGAGGGCTAAAATAGTTGGAGATAATCCAGCTATCTCGAGGAGAAAAAATAGGAAGCAACCAACGTTAATTTGATAAACAATTCCATATTAGTTTGTTGTGGAACTTCTGAATATGTGGAGATAAATTAGGAACTTGAGTCAAAATGGGTATCAACAAACTCCCAAAATCTGATATTGAGGAGAGATATAAGGAGGAGTAAATCTCTCCAACTAACTCAAATTTTATTATTTACTTGGGGACTACTTAATAAAATATAAATTGTAAAATATTAAATTAAAACAACACATTTGACTATCACATCCTATTTGTTTGTGCTTAGATTTAGACACAAAATAAACAAGTGATAACAAAGTTGGCCCTATGCCTAATTCCTTGTTCCTACTTTCAGGTAATACGAAAAATTACGTAAAAAGTTTTAGTTTGCTTGACACTTTTCTTTTATTACCATTTTGCTTCCTCTTTCCTTGATTTGCGTACTTGTTTTTTTCCCTATACACTTTGAAATCGAACCACTAGAATTCATTTTCCTTTGTAAACAAAACAAAAGAAGAATCAGCTCTGAATGGTTTCTTTCTTACTCTCTTTCTTTTTCCTTGCGAACCAAACAAAGAAGAATCAGCTTTCTGTATAGTTTCTAGCCAAACTAGGTTGAAGTGAGAATCTAAATATGCACTCAAGCAGGTGTTTTATTTTCTCAGACCAGATATGGATTGAAATAAAACGGGAAAGTAAGCAAGAGAATTTCGTTAATGATAATTAACGAAATTCTGAATAATTTTACGAGTACGAGGAAAGATAACAATAAAGAAACTTAAATTAACGAGGGTGGAGGAAAGAGGAAGAGAATGAAAGGATCTCAAAATCTGTCGAGGAAAACAAAGATTCACTCGACTTTCGTCCAAAAACAGAGAACCAAACAAGGCAAAAAGGAAATCGCTTTCAGTTCCAAAGAGAGACAAGCCAAACATCCTAGTGCCACTCAAGCTGTATTACATGCAGCAACTAGCATGGCTGTTCTAGATCTTGCACAAATGAACGCTATTTTCACTCTATGAAGCATATGAAGATTAAAAAAAAAAACCCCTTACTGATATCACAAACAACCTAAGAATCAGTTCAAAATTCACTTACTACGCAACAAGATAGCAAAGTACTCCAAAAAATCAAAGAAACAGAGAATCAAACTTGCATTTTCTAAGTGATGCCTATGGTACCAAACGCCGTGCATTGCCTAAAGCGAGAAAGAATAGTTAGATTGATTTTGACAAGGAGAACTCCAACAAATTGAATCACCCAATTGAATTCATAATACTCGACGAATACAGCAGTAAGTTTAGTTACCAAAAAAAACTAAAGAAAACCAGAGATGTTGATAGGGTAACGAAAGTAACTGAACGTTGAAGCTTTCTTCGACTTTAGTGTAAGGAACCATAAAGACGTAAACGCAGCAATGGATCCCAAGAAGTAAATCATAACCTATCACAGACTCGAATTCTTCAATCAAATTGGAATATATGCATAAACATTTACACGCAAATAGATTGGAAGCTAGAGCATATTGCAACGATTTACCATAACGATCCACAAAATTCGATGAGTCACGAGCCATTCTGCGATTTGGAGAGGGAGGGGGGAGAGAGAGAGCCCGAAAGGATTATAATCTAGAAGAAACGTGTTTAGCGAACACGGTTTCATCATAGGCTGGGCCATTTTAAAAGATTCACAATGGTTTAACCATAACCATAACCATAACCAAAAGGTTGGGCCATTTTAAAAGATCCACAATGGTTTAACCATAACCATAACCATAACCAAAAGGTTGCTAAGGTTATTTTAAGAGCATCCACAATGGTCTAACCATAACCATAACCATAACCATAACCTTAACCATAACCATAACCATAACCAAAATCAAAAGGTTGCTATATTTTAAGAGCATCCACAATGGTCTAACCATAACCATAACCAAAATCAAAAGGTTGCTAAGGTTATTGGCATAACCAAACTCAGCAACCCCGTAGAAAATATCAGCAATGGACTAATCAAAATTGGATGACCAAAAGTTGTCGCATCACATTTTGATAATTCATTTAGTGTATGACTAAACTTTGCAACCTTATATTCTACAATGGCCTAATCAAAATGAGTTGGCAAAAATTCAAATTCAACGGTCAGTTTCTTTCTTAGCAATCTAATGATCTACATTGAATGACATTCTAGTAAAACAAGCGAAAGTGGAGAGCAATAGTTAAAATTTATAAAGTGACCAACAATGTTAAAAGTAAAAACTACATAAATTTCTTTTTGTCATTCAAATGCCTCTGCTGAGGCTCGAACCCTAGTCTCCCTTGTGGGAATACTAGGAGATAACTGTTAGGCTACAAGTCCTTGATTATGCAAAAACTACTTGCTAAAGTGAAAGAGTGAGTTTCACCCACCAATAAGAGAGATAAATTTTTCGAATAATGATGGATGTACTTGTTTGAAAAGATGTGGGGCCCACTAAATTTGGTTATTGGCAAAAGCTTGCTAGTTTTGGTTATCCAAAAATCAAAATTTGGACAGAAAGCAGCAAGACGCCACTTGCTAGACCCTCTATCACCGGTCAATGCATGTGACTAGCCGATGAGTGATGCGATGGAAGCGAGCCCATTTGTTGAAGCCGAAAAGCGGGGAAGACAAAGAGAGAAAGTAATGATACGAGCGACGGAGGAGAGAGAAAAAAATTTCATGCGCGCGTGAGTAGGACTTGGGCGGAATGTGTTTCCCTCCCATCTCCTTTTCCTTTTTTTTTCTTTTCTTTCACTTCCCCCAATTCGAAACACATTGTTAAATATTGGCCCTATTCGTCAAGCCTCGATTTTATGACCTAACAGATATTATTTGCTTTGCAATAAATTAATTATTTGATTTTACGCTCTTTTTTTTACATAAATATTGGTCATCTAGCCTAGTATGTTTTCATCTCGGTCATTTTTTTGCTGTTATGTTTTCATCCTCAAATTTAAATAAATCCACTTTTGCTCTTAGTGCACTATGTCTCCAATTTTTTGGTACACGATATGGGCAAAAAAATTTGGAACCAAAATCTAAACTGATCATCCACCACTAGTTGGGATATAAACAATCCAAATTTCACACACCCTTCCATTATTGGTTCACCACTGTCGCATTTGGTCCCCACCTCACTCGTCCCACCCTCCATATATAAGCTACAGTTCACCAACAAAATTCTAGAAGATTACAGGGAGAGCAAGAAAAGATTTTAATTAACATTCGTTTTTTCGATTTTAGGGGTGTTTTATTGTTTTCAGGGGGAAATGGTTTTTCCGATTTTAAGAGTATTGTAGGACAGTCAGCCGAAGGCAAACGTTTTTGGGTTGAGTGGCTATTGGTTATGATATGCCCTTCACGCATAGTCTGGATGGTGGTGGTGCACGGTAGTTACTATATATCCAATCCAATTCTCAGTCTTTTGTGGCAGAAATATTCGGACTACGGTGGTGTAATTACACACTAAGTGTGGAAACAGATGTAAGCTATTTACACAAAGCATCCAAACAACAACAAGAATTAAAGTTCTAAAGAAATAGGGTTAAACAAGATTTTTTTTGGGAAGTACCTTATAGTGCACAAATGTCATTATAAAACAATTTTCAAACACGGATAAAAAAAAAAAAAAAAAACCAATTTTCAAACAGACTAATAAATGGAGCACATGCATGCAATTGAACAATATATAATAATATGACTAAAATAGTAGTATTAAGTATCCACGAGTACATTAAAATTGGACGAAGATATCAAAATACAACCAATTTCGAAATAAATTATTCGCAATTGGATGGAATTGCCTAAAATAAATTTATTACATGACTCAAGCTGATGTATTATAGTCACAAAGTGATTTTAGCCACTTACTATTGTAAGTAAGACTTATTCAGGTTTATTATTTGGTTTTTTTTTGTCTTTATTCAAATTTTAAATGCATTTGTTAGTTTCACATTAAACTTTTGTGAATTATTGATTCTTCTCGACGAGATGAATTAAAAAAGTAAAAAATCGAGATCCAAACTCAATTTTTTTGAATCAAGCCAAAAAATTTGGCTTTTTGACTTATTTTTGTTTTTATTCAAAAACAATTTTAAGTTTGAATCATAACTTTTTACTTTTTCAATTCTTCTTAAAAAAAAAATACAAAAAATTGAAAAATATATTCAAAATTTACCGAGAATTTGAAAATCAATGGCCCAGATTCACTTAGAATAAATCTGGGCCGTTGATTTAAACATTCTGGATAAATTCTGAGTACCTAGCCTATCCGTTTCCCAAACAACCCACACCCAATATTTACTATGGGAACTATATTTTTTCCTTTATGTTTTTGCCTTTTCTTGGGAAACTTCGTGAAAAAATACTTCCTTTCGCCATCCTCTTGGATTTCACAGCGGAATCCGACTTCGTCACCAAGCTTCACACCTAGTTTGTCAAACTCAAAGTTTTTTTCAGTCATATGCGCCGTAAAAATATACTTCCCATCAACTCTCATCAACTTCACTTTGATGTCTTGTGGCTTTTGTCGTTCGTCAATGTAGACGAAATCAAGACAATTTATAGTCTTTGAGTGTAGTAATGTGAATCGATCATCCTCGGACATTTTGTCCAGAAAATGTTTGAAATCATCTTTTTTGATAAGCACCTGGCCGGCTCGGATATCAGCTTCGTCGAGTGTTTTTCTCAAGTCCCAGTCATCTCTCGGCGGAGCAGAAGAAGAAGAAGAACCAGCAGCCTACAACATACAAAAAAAAAAAAAAATGTTTTTATCGTCGTTAATGTTTCTCTCTCTATGAGTGTGTGTAAAAAATTACTCTCTCCCTCTTAAATTGTGCTCTTATTTCACTTTTTGAACCACTCAAACAAGTATCAATACTTTACGATCTATAATGTTTTCTAATGATTTTGAAATATGTGTTTAATAAAATTAATTGAGACTTATCAAACAAGATTCATATTGGATATATAAATTATTATAAAAAAAAATCATTTCTATTTTGAGGTTTACCGTTCAACCCTATTTGCAACTGTACCAACAAAAAAAAAAGTGTAATAGTACTGTAAAAATATGTAACCAATAAATCAAAAAATATGCGTACTATATTTTCATATCATGCATCATAAATAATAAATATGCATATCATGCTCCGAAACTATAAATCCCGAATACTTTTAAAGTACACCCAACTGCTTGTACTTATAACTAAGCAAAAGTAAAAAAAGTTACGGAATATGAACCAAAAAATTGTGTGACAAATACCAAAAAATGCATAATATTTTTGTATGGTACATCATGGTGTATCATAGCTTTCTCCATTAGTTAATATTACTAATATTATCTCTCATGTCACAAGTTTAAAAGGTTTGTTAAGAATTTTTTTTTCTGTCTTTGGCTTCATATTCTCTATAATCCACCTAGTGGAGGGGACCGAACAAATAGGATTGTCAACTTTTGTCCCCACTTTGATGATCTTAACCGTATGTTTTAGTTCTGTAAAAAAATCAAAAAAAATGTATCAAATATGAAGAAATGCCTAAAGACCCCAAAAACTCAAAAAAACAATGCATAAACCCGTGATAAAAACCTCGTTTTGCCTTTGCTCGGGAAAACTCGTGAATAAAAATCTCGTTTCGCCGCCCTCCTCTTGGACTTTACAGTGGAATCCAATTTCGTCACCAACCTTCAGACCTAGTTTCTCAATGCATTTTTCCTTCCAATCCTGCGTAAGTTCATAATGTTGTTTAGATTTTAGCAACATCAATGAGAAATCTTCTTTTCTGTCAACGTCGAAGGCAACAAGGTCCGTAAGAATCCCGTTCGTTTGTAGGGTGTTTTGATCATTCCCGGACATGTTGGGCAGAAGACACCTTTCGAAATCTCCATGGTTGATTTTCAGACTGCCTCGGATATCATGGTGGTCGAGTGTTTTTCTCAAGTGCCACTCAATAACTCTCCGTGGATAAGAAGAAGAAGAAGCAGCCTACAACATTCAAAAAAATGTTTTTATCAGCATTGATGTTCCTCTGTAGTATCTCTCTGTGAGTGTTCGTGAGGATTCTCAAGGTCAAGCCCTTGGTCCATGTTTCTGTTGGTTTTCTTACTGAATTACCAAACCAAACCAAAAAAAAAAAATCATTATAAAAATTTACTCTCTCCCTCTCAAATTGTGCTCGATCCTATTTCACTTTTTGAACCACTCAAACAATTATCAATATTTTACAATCTATAAGTCTATAACGTTCTCTATGATTTTGAAATATATGTTTAATAATATTAATTAAAATTAATCAAACAAGATCCATATTGGATATATAAATCATTATAAATCAGCTGATATGAATAATTTTTTGAGAGGTCCCGAATAGTAAATAGGAGCAATAATTTGGGACGGATGGAGTATTTGGTCACAGAAATTTTGGCGGAAAAAAAGAAAGAAAGCGTAATTAATACAAAAGGATGCGTACCGGACATCCCTGCTGCAATTTTACCAAAAAAAATGCAAGTACTACCATAAAATTGTGTAAATAATGAATCAAAAAATATGCGTAGTATCGCATACCAAAACCAAAATAAAAAAGAAAAAAATTCTATTTTGAGGTTTACCGTTCAACCCTATTTGCAACTTTACCAACAAAAAAAAAGTGTACTAGTACTGTAAAAATATGTAAAACTGAATACTTCTAAACTACACCCAACTGCTTGTACGTACAACTAACCAAAAGTCCAAAAAGTTAGGGAATATAAACCAAAAAATTGTGTGACAAATACCAAAAAATGCATAACATTTTTGTATAATACATCTAGGTGTATCATAGCTTTCTCCATTAGTTAATGCTACTAATATTATCTCTCATGTCACAAGTTTAAACCATCTGTGTTAAGCATTTTGTTTTCATTTTTTTATCATCATTAGAAAATCACCCCAAGAAAGGAAAAAGGAAAGTGCAATAAAAACTTCCACTTCATTATAATGGAAACAAAATTTCATGTTAGGAAGTGGGAAAAAGTATTGCGACAAGGAAGAATTAAAACAGCAGTTAATCCAAAATGGGCTGGTAGCAAAGGGGTTAACCGAGTTTTTCGCTCCTACTTATAGTCCTGTAGCGAGTTTTTTTGCATTAGGGTTTTGCAAATTGAGAAATCTTACATATTCTTTTAATAATCTTTGACAATAACATTTACCCCCCCCCCCAAAAAAAAAAAATCATTGACAATAACCTAAGGTATGAGAAAATTGTTAGATTGCTAGTACATTTTATACATGAATAAAGAGATTTGCAAAGAGAAAAAAGATCATTCTCACCATTGTTGGAGAAACTTCCTCAAACTGAGTTGTCTAATTGATTGAACCTCTTTTTCACCGTATAGTATCACAATATTCTTGAAGCTTATTGCGATCTAAGTAGCAACCATGTTATTATATAGCAGGCATGCATGGCCTTATTATTAAGGGCTAATAAAAATTTTACACGTTGGAAAATTAATTGCTTGATTTCTTGGGCTCATAATTATTAAGACATGCTAGCTAGCTCTCTTCTTAGATATCATATCTGCATTCCCCATCTTTAATGTATGTATTTTATGAAAATCTTTTTATCAAGCTACACGCGATCCATAACTTCTAAACATGTGCAAACTCAGTATCGTAATCCTGTAATATTCTTGGTCAAGCTAACAATGAGGAAACATATAATCTCATGAAAAATACATATCACCAAATTGATAGGGAGTTTTTTTTTTAATAATGTTACATAAGCATCGCATTTTTTTTTTGCTAAGCAAAAACATTTATTAATCTTTAAGAAAATAAACAAAGATTAACAAGACAAGGACACACTGGCGAAAAACGCCACCCAAGACCCAACTAGCAAGGAAGGCAAGGAACCAACCAAAACTAGAGCAAGAAATGCCTAAAGATCCCCAAAACTCCAAAAAGCAACTCATAAAACCCCCCAAAAAAGATGGCTAAAACTCCAAAAAAAAAAGGAAAAACATCAACCTCCTAAACAGGAGCTCACTAGCTACCAGGGGCGGCCCTGGCACCAAGCGGTGGCTTCGGGCCCCCCCAAAAAAGGGGCCCCCTCATATTATGGATTGGTATAATGGATTAGGAGTCTTTTAAGCCAAACAAAATTTAAATAGGGCCCTAACTAACTTAATTAACAATGTTATCCATTGAAAATGATTTTGCAGCAAAATTAGATTATTAGTTTGATTGATTTGTTTGCTTCTAAAAATGCAAGAAGAGCGAGGTTCAAGTGATACTTATTAGTAAATGTAATGTTAAGTACTTTTTGTGACTTCGACATTCAAATTCTTGTAAGTCTTTTGTTTGGGACGATTTGTATCTTTTGAAATTGTAATGTTTCTTTAAATATGAAGGACCCCAAATTGATTTTGTGTTTATGGCCCCGCAAATCTCAGAACCGGGCCTGCTGGCTACAACCCCAAAAAGATCAAAACAGAACCTAAAGACCCCCAAAACTCCAAACAATAGTGGACCTATACTTAGCTATGTTAAGATCATTACCGAAAAAGTAGAAATACAGTTGTTACAACTTACAACATAACCTGAGGCATGGAAGACCTTCCTCAGGGCCCTATGTTTGATGTGGGTTACAGGGGTTGGAATTGGATTGCGAAACTCATGGGCAGGCCCAGCATTAGGCATAGGGAAAGGCCTAGTTTAGGGCCAAACACGGGGCCAATTTGGTGTTTTTTTTAGGAATAGAGAGAAAATTCATAATCTGTGTAATCGCCAGTACAAACAAGGGGCCATTTTGGTGTTGATCATAACCTTGGTAAAGTTGGTTGTGTTGGTTTTGAATGCCTTCAAAGTTCGAACCTTTTTTATTGTTCCTAGGTGAAAAAATCTAAATGCTGATTTTTGTTGTTTTTTTTTATATAGAAATAATTTTTTTAATTAATTATTCTCATCTTTAATATTAGGGAAATGATATTGACACTCCCCAAATTATTAAAGCAAAGCCACAAAGAAAGAGAAACATATTTTTTTGTTGCTTTTCAACCCTAACCATAATTACTTAATGTTTTTCTTTTTCAACTACTTCAACCTTTTGTACCATATAAGCCTGGGTTTGCCCTTCTAATCTTGAGATACTCTTTCAGATCTGATTCTCTGTACCTTTCAAAAACCTAGAAAAGAAATGCTGGAATTCATGCCTTAATTTATTCCGTCATTTGGTCACTTTGGAAAGCCAGAAATGACCTACTTTTCAACAACAGGGCCTCAAATTGGGAGGAAATTGCCGAACTCACAAAATCAAAGTCGCGCTTTGCATTAAAGGGTTGAACAATTTGCAAATTTATTCTATGGGTGATTTCATAGGCAATCTTTTGTTTTTTTGTTCGGCAAAAAGAAGTTTTATTAAACTTGATAAGGGTACATCGAGCATCCATTAGAAAATTGGATGAAACACCAAATAAGCCAAGCCCAAGACCCAAAAAATAATACTTAACAACACAAGGGCCAAGCCAGATCCCAAAAAACCCTAAGCAATCAAACCCTAGCCATCCTAGTCGCCGCTGTCCAAAACCCCAATCTGCCAACCACTGACCGACAACGACCATCGCCACCTCCAGAAACCTGCGAGAAAAGAACTCTCGAAAATGCTGATAAGAGAACCAAACCTAAGCTTGATCATCTAACATTCATCAGTAGCATCAACACCAAACCTCCAATGCAGCCACCAAATATCGAGAAGAAACACCGCCGCCAACACCTCTTGTGAATCTCTGTCTAGTTGCGTTCTGCTGCCAATGAAGTCTTGGGTCTCTGATCAACGAACCGCAAGCAGACCACCATTAACGATCAATATCAACGACCAAGGCCATCCTTCGCTGTTAAACCCAAAACTGGTTACACCCAACAGTGAATACAGGCGGACAAGCCACATTCGCCAACGAAATGGAAAATAGAAAAGGGAAAAGCAAAGAGGAGAGGAGAAAGGACGAGAAGTATGCACTAGAAAGAGGGAGAGAGAGAGGGGGGGGATCCTGGGTTTCACGTTTTGTAATAGGTGATGAGCCCCTAATACTGTACATATCTGGGCTCATCTAGCTCGTTTAGATCACACACACGTGAATTTTAGCACTTGATATGATTGATGTTGCGCAAAGTGTATTTTTGATAGTTTCATGTAAAACCATGGAATAAAGCGCATTTAAAGCGCTCCGGGATGAATCCCAAGGATCCGAGGGCCATGTGTCCCATGCCATCCCACCACCGAGCCTCGAGAGCCAAGACACGAAGATTTGGCTAAGGCTCGGGAAGTTCAAAGGACACTCGATCAAGCCGGAGGGCTAAATTCTTTTCCAAAGGCTTGCAAAGACTCCCGGTTATATCCAGAAGTACCCAAGGTCCCTCAATGCCATGGAGGACAATCGCCGAAGCTTAGAAGTCGATTCAAGGAGCTTTGGAAGGTTCAAGGAAGGCCCGGAACAAAAGAACAAGAAATCTAGAGCTATGAGTCTCGAGAAAATCCGACACACTGATAGGAAAAGGCTCATAGCTCTCAAGATACAAAGGCCATGACAATGAGATCAATTGGGTTTGAAAGTAGACTCATAGAGCTTTCCAACGGTTCAAGAAACGCCGCATTTCGAGTTCGGACGAAGCCGGGGCGTGCCCGCGAAGTTGGGTCAAAAATCTACCCGAAGAAGCAAAGTGGATCGATCCAACCTTGCAAAAAGCTTAACAGAGGGTTGTGGATTGATCCACAACGTAGGGCTTAAGTCTGAGATAACATAATACCGGTAAGACCGGATCGAATCCACAGGGACCGAACGTACCGAGCGTGAAACTTGTCTTGCACGTGAGGGTTTTTTAGCCTTGAAGCGGCAAACTTTGACTTGTGATTTGGGGTGGAATTCTCTCGACTTCGAGAACGACTCAGAATTGATTAAAAAGACTAAATTAAAAGCATGGCCAAGACTAGGGGATTTCAACAAACCACAACCAAGGCTAATCCGATCCTCTCTCGATAACCGGCTCGGAACATCTTTAGATGATCCCGAACGGAAGATTTAGAGTTTAAAACCATAAACTAGAAATTGTGTTTCACAAAGATTAGGATTCTTGTGTCATTTATACAAACATCTAGATTGACATCGCTCAAAGCATCACACGTACCAAGGCGAATCAACCCTTGGCCACGTGAGATCAATGAGGTTAATAAACCTAAATTTTGATACATAAAATTGAATCTAGATTTTTTATAAACAAACGGTGTATGCCTTTTTAACGAGATGAACGGATTAACCCGAGTCATGGAGTGTTAATCACCCCATGACTTAGCCTATTTAGGCTACTCACACACCATATTAAGAAATAAGACTAGAAAGTTAAAGGAAATGAAGAACATGACAAATGTGAAAATAAACTTGATTTATATAGAGATCTAAGTAGTAGCTACAACATTAAAACATGAGAAAATAAACAAACATGAAAGCTTACTAGAGTTCTTAAAGAGAGAGAAAGCTTACAACTATGGAGGAAATTTGACTTAAAGCTAAACTAAACTAAAGAGAAGGAGTTAGGGAGGAGAGAAAGAGGGAGGAAAGATATATACAACAAGGTCTTTCTGTCTCCCAAAATATCCAAAAATGTAGAAGTTTCCATAAGTGGCAAGTAATAAAGGTGCTCAAAAAGACTTACTGGGGCAAGTGGATCGATCTAGTAGCAAAAGTGGATCGATCCACGTAGGCTAAAAATGCCCCGTTCACAAGGTGGATCGATCCACTAGCAAAAGTGGATCGATCCACAACCCTCTGTTCAGCTTTTTGCAAGGTTGGATCGATCCACTTTGCTTCTTCGGGTAGATTTTTTACCCAACTTCGCGGGCACGCCCCGGCTTCGTCCGAACTTGAAATGCGGCGTTTCTTGAACCGTTGGAAAGCTCTATGAGTCTACTTTCAAACCCAATTGATCTCATTGTCATGGCTTTTGTATCTTGAGAGCTATGAGCCTTTTCCTATCAGTGTGTCGGATTTTCTCGAGACTCATAGCTCTAGATTTCTTATTCCTTTGTTCCGGGCCTTCCTTGAACCTTCCAAAGCTCCTTGAATCGACTTCTAAGCTTCGGCGATTGTCCTCCATGGCATTGAGGGACCTTGGGTACTTCCGGATATAACCGGGAGTTTTTGCAAGCCTTTGGAAACGAATTTAGCCCTCCGGCTTGATCGAGTGTCCTTTGAACTTCCCGAGCCTTAGCCAAATCTTTGTGTCTTGGCTCTCGAGGCTCGGTGGTGGGATGACATGGGACACGTGGCCTTCGGATCCTTGGGATTCATCCTGGAGCGCTTCAAATGCGCTTTATTCCATGGTTTTACCTAAAACTATCAAAAATACACTTTGCGCAACATCAATCATATCAAGCGCTAAAATGCACGTGTGTGTGATCTAAACGAGCTAGATGAGCCCTGATATGTACAATATTAGGGGCTCATTAATAGGTTGTAAGCGACTTTGATTTCATAGGCAATCTTAACGACATCAAGGGATTTCTCAAACTCATCCCATTTAGTCAACGGCTCAACTCAGCCTAGGCCTAAGGACCTAAATATTCATTCTGAACGCTAAAAAAATAGGTTGGGCTGGGCGGGCTTCTGGTCTGGTGTGCACCCTTAGTTTAATGCAGAGAGTTGTTTTTGACAGATGCTTCTTATCTGTTCAATAGTTTATCTGTTTGTCATTGTGCCTTGTATGTTGGTGTTATGCGTATATATATTAGACAAAATAGTTTATTTGTTGGGTTATTGTGGCTTATATGTTATTTTTTGTGGTTCATCTGTTAGTTATTGTGGCTTATGTGTTGTTTTTGTGTCTTATATGTTGGTTTTTGTGGTTTAGTTCTTAACAAGTCTAGTTTATCTATTTGTTATTATGGCTTTATATGTTATTTTTTGTGGTTAATCTGTTTGAGGGATATGAATTATGTATTTTGGAGAGTGAGTTGTGATATGTGAATTCTGCATTTGAACAGTGTGAGTTTTTTTATTTTGGAGGGTGTGAATTATTATTAGAAGGGGTATGAATTCTTAATTAATGGGTATAAAATAATTATTATTTTTACATGTACACAAGTTTATATTCATAATGGATCTTGTTTGAAAGATCTCATCGAGTACATTTCAAATCTACAATTTTTATATAAAATGAAAATGAATGTATAAACTATAAAGCAAAAGTTATTTTGTTTTAAATCTAAAATAAAAAAGGAGAGAGAGAGAGAGAGATAATAGAGGGACAGAAAGCAACTACACTCCACCTGTAAGACCCTCTCTCACCAGTCAATGTATGTGACTAGCTGACGAGTGATGTGACGGAAGCGAGCCCATTTGTTGTAGCCAAAAGCAGGGAAGAGAGAGAGTAATGATAGCGATAGTGGAGAGAGGAAAAATTATCATGCGCGCGGGAGAAAGATTTGGGCGGAATGTCGAAACATGGGGTGGGCTTGGACGGGAAGCCCTGGACAAAATGGGGCCGGTTTGTCACTGACCCTATATTTGTCCAACCATTTTTTTTTCTTTTCTCTCCCTTTCTCCCAATTCCAAACTCAACGTTAAATATTGGCCCTATCCATCAAGCCCCGATTTTATGACCTAGCAGATTAATTATTTGCTTTGCCATAAATTAATTATTTGATTTTATATATTTTTTAACTTAAATATTGGTCCCCCAGCCTAGTATGTTTTCATTCTAGCCACTTTTTGGGGTTATGTTTTCATTCTCAAATTTAAATATAAACCCACTTTTGCTCTTGGTGCACTAGGTCTCCTACTTTTTGGGGCACGATATGGGCAAAGAATTTTGGAACCAAAATCTAAACTTGGAGATCCTCCACCATTAGTTGGGATATAGACAATCCAAATTTCACACACCCTTCCATTATCGGTTTCAAACTATTATAGAAATCTCTCAAATTTCACACCCCTTCCATTATCGCTTTCAAACTATTATGGAAACGAACCTATGGGTACATCATTTGTGCATCCCAAATGCGCACCACCCTGATATGGCAAATGAGGAGAAGCCCAACGTGGGGCTCACCCAAAAAATGGGCTTCTCCTCATTTGTCACATCAGGGTGGTGTGCAAGTGGTGTACCCATAGCATTGTTGATTATGGAAATCCTCCCCCGCACCCCTCGTTACCCTTTGACATCAAACAGTGTCGCATTTGGTCCCCAGGCCACCTCCTCGCTCGTCCCACCCGCCATAGCCAAGCTATGGTTCACTAAGAAAACCCTAGACGATTACAAAGAGAGCAAAAAAATATTTTAATTAGCAATTGTTTTTCCAATTTTCGGGGTGTTTTATTGTTTTTAGGGGCAATGGTTTTTCCGATTTTAAGGGTGTTTTAGAACAGTCAACAGAAGGCAAATGTTTTTCCAGTGATTGGCTATTGGTTGTGATATTTATGCCTTTCATGCATAGTCTGGATGGTGGTGCTGCACGGTGGTTACTATCCGATCCATTTCTTGGTCCTTTGTGGCAGAATTATGCGGTTTGCGATGGTATAATTACATTCTAAATGTGGAAACAGATGTCTAAGCTACATGTTTCTTTACACAAAGCATCCAAACAACAATAAGATTTACAAGTTCTAAAGAAAAACGGTTAAACAAAATCTTTTTTTTTTTTTGAAGTACCTTCGTGCACGAATATTGTCACTATAAAACAATTTTCGAACAGACTAAATGAATGGAGCAAATACAATTGAACAATATATAATATTATGAATAAAATAGTATTAAATATCCTCAAGTACATTAAAATTGGACGAAGATAGCAAAATAATGACCAAGCTTCAGCCAATTTCGAAATAAATTATTTGCAATTGGACAGATTTGCCTAAGATAACTTTATTAACCATGACTCAAAAAACTGATGTATTGTAGTAACGAAGTGATTTTTTTTTTGTCTTTATTGATCACATTTTTATTGCATTTGTTAGTTTCCCATTAAATTTTTGTGAATAATTGATTCTTCTTGATGAGAGGAATTAAAAAAGTAAAAAATCGTGATCCAAACTCAATTGTTTTTTAATATAGCAAAAAAAATTGGCTTTTTTGTTTGGATCATAATTTTTTACTTTTTCGAGTTTCTCTTACAAAAAAGAATTAATAATTCAGAAAAATTTGACGCAAAACTAATAAATGCAGAAAAAAATTGAATAAAGACAAAAAAAGAATAAGCCAGCCAAGTAACATACTTATTTGCCAAAACACCCTCACCCAAATAACCGGAAACGGGGACCCTATAGTTCCCCAAAACACTACAAGGTAGTAGTCCCACTATCACAGCCATCCGTTCAGCAATCAACAGTACGGATTTTTTTAAATGTAAATATATATCTTTAAATGAAGATAACATGAAACTAATCCGGCCATTAATTACCAAACTAACGATTATGATTAGGACTACAACCGTACAGTGCTTTATTTAGGTCAATACTATTTGGTTTGCGTCTTTTAGGCTCTGTGCCCTTCTTTTTCTTATAAAAATAATATACACGTTTTTGTTTTCCCCTTTGCTAGGGAAAACTCGTGAATAAAAACCTCGTTTTGCTGCCCTCCTCAAGGACTTCACAGCTTAATCCGACTTCGTCACCAGCCTTCAGACCAAGTTTCTCAACGTTTTTTCCTCCAATTCTCCGTCGAAATATAATTTGGAGGATTAAAATTCTCATCATTTTTCAGCAACAACAATGAGAATGTTTTTCCTCTGTCAACGTCGACGACAAGAAGTTTCTTCTCAAGAGTCCAGTGCCCAGTGCGTTCCTAGTCTGTTTCGATCATTCGCAGCCATTTTGGGCAGAAGATTATTATCGAATCATGATGGTTGATAATCAGATTGCCGCTTTGGATATCATTGCCGTCTAGTCGTTTTATCAAGTGCCAACTCTGGCAGTGGAGAAGAAGAAGCAGCAGCAGCCTACAACATTCAAACAAAAAAAAAAAACTTGTTGTTATCATCATTGATGTTCCTTTGTAGTATCTCTCTGTGAGTGTTTGTAAAGATTCTCAAGGTCCATGTTTCTGCTTGGCTTTCTTATTGAATTACCTTACCCAAAAAAAAATAACACTAAAAAAAATTCTCTCAACCTCCCAAATTGTGCTCCTATTTTACTTGTTGAACTACTCAAACAATTATCAATATTTTTACGATTTATCATATTTTTTATGATTTTGAAATATGTGTTTAATAAAATTAATTGAGATTTATCAAACAAGATCCATATTGGATATATAAATCAGCCGATATGAATAATTTTTTGAGAGGTCCCAAATAGTACCTAGGAGCAACAATTTGGGACTGATGGAATATTTGGATACAAAAAATTTGACCAAAAACAAAAGCGTAAGTAATACAAAAGGATGCATACCGTACATCCTTGTTCACAACTTATCACGACCTTGACTTGTCCTTGAAGGTTTAAATCATAGCAAAGCGCCGGTGAAATAATCACCAAGGCCAAACCACGGCATAAAGTATCCCACAAGCAAATGACCAAAAAGGGACTCACGAATTAAGCAGCGGAAATCACACATGTATTGACATTCGAAAACCATAACGTGTTTGTACATCAAGATCTCAAACTTAAGTACATCTCAGAGTAGTGCTTATATTACAACTTCACAACCCTTTCTACAAAGATACACATGTCAAAAGTGCAACTTCCTATCTACATCTCTTTATGCATAGCCCATCAACAAAAGATCGAAAAGTACCATGCCACACCCCTATTCGTCATTTCCTGAAAGGTGGAGAAAACATTTTCATAAGCTAAAGCTCGTATGAATGATTAATGCATAAGCCACACGCTTTCCATGGACTATATAAAAACATGCTTTAAAAATAACCCAATTCAAGCTTCGCATATTTCAGGAGGAATTCACAATTCACAACATAATTTATAATGCGCATCCCACAATTATTCACAATGCTTCACCAGGCATCCCGGTGCGGATAAGCTAGACGTCTATCGCATTATCCCATAGCTAATACAAACACATCTTGCTAGCCTTTTAGCACTGTCCCCTAGAATGCTGGGACGTAAGGGATGTCATTAATAGATAATAAAAGTGTCCACCTATCATTTCAAGTCCATGGAGTTCATGTCATTGAGCAAATTATGCAAATAAAACATAATTTTTGCATTTCATGAGCAAAACATGTTTAAATCGCATAGCTTGGATATTAATTACTCACCCTGATCCACGTGTCCACTCAAATTCCCTAAAATAATTAAATAATGAAAACATGATTAGACGATGCTAAATGAGTGTAAACATGTCCCTAATGAGGTCCTAGAAATATGCCAAGTTAATGTGAAGTCCGTACAAAAGTTGCTGAAAAATACTTATGGATACCGGTAGCAGCAGAATTGGGATACCGGTATCAACTGGGCAGAGAATACATTCCGGGTTAGATACCGGTATCAATAAATAGTGGGTACTGGTATTGCAAAACGGAAACGGGGTAGGTATTGTGCACTTAGGTGCCGTGCTGTGCACCTCTCGGCCGTCCGATTGTGTTTTTGTGTTTCCTTTTCTTTTCCGTAAGTGGTGGAGCCGGTGGGTTTGGAAACAACGTGGAACACTCCTGGTGTTTCATCAGGCTACTAGAAAGTTATCCTACATGGTCACGCCCTTGCGCCTTCGTGTACCCAACTCCCTATTTTACATATTACACTAGCTCATAACTTAAAATGCACATATGAAATCAAATGCACAATTAAACACACAATTAAATTAAGCTAATTAATCCGATCACAATTAAATTTTAACCGTGGTTACAGGTCAAGGGTATCACACCACTTTACCAGGAAAAAGTGCAAGTAGTAACCATAAAATTGTGTAACTAATGAATCAAACAATATGCGTAGTATTGCGTACCAAAACCGAAAAAATTCATTTCTATTTTGAGGTTTACCGCTCAACCCTATTTGCAACTTTACCAACAAAAGAAAAAAAGTGTAATAGTATTGTAAAAATATGTAACCAATGAATCAAAAAATATGTATACTATACACAAACTATCTGTCAAGCCCCGATTTTATGAACTTACAGATATTTGCTCTGCCATAAATTAATTATTTGAACTCACATTTTTTTATTGGTCCTCCAGCCTAGTATGTTTTCATCATGGCCACTTTTTGGGGTTATGCGGGCCACTTTTTGGGGTTATTGTTTTCATCCTCAAATTTAAATAAACCATGTTTTGCTCCTAGCGCAGCGCACTATGTTTCCTATTTTTTGGGGCACAATATGGGCAAAGAATTTTTGAACCAAATTCTAAACTTGGAGATGCTCCACCATTAGTTGGGATATTACAATCCAAATTTCACACTCTTCAATTATAGGTTTCAAACTATTATGGAAATCCCTAGACGATTACAGAGAGAGCAAAAGAGAGTTTAATTAGCAGTCGTTTTTCCAATTTTAGGGGTGTTTTATTATTTTTAGGAGGAAATGGTTTTTTTCGATTTAAAGGGTGTTGTAGTACAGTCAGGAGGGGCGGCCCTGGCACCAAGCGGTGGCTTCGGGTCCCCAGAAAACAGACCAAAAAAGGGGCCCCTCATATTATGGGTTGGTATAATGGACTAGGAGTATTTTAAGCCAAATAAAATTTAAATAGGGTCCCAACTTACTTAATTAGCAATGTTATCCATTGAAAATGATTTTGCAACAAAATTAGATTATTCTAGTTTGATTGATTTGTTTGCTTCTAGAAATGCAAGAAAAACGAGGTTCAAGTGATACTTATTAGTAAATGTAATGTTAACTACATTTTGTGACTTCGACATTCAAATTCTTGTAAGTTTTTTGTTTGGGACGATTTGTATCATTTGAAATTGTAATGTTTCTTTACATATGAAGGGCCCCAAGTTGATTTTGTGCTTAGGGCCCCACAAATTTCAGGGCGGGGCCTGAGTACAGTCAACATAAGGAAAATGGTCTTCCGTTGAGTGGCTATTGGTTGTGATATGCCTTTCAGGCATTGTCTGGATGGTGGTGGTGCATGGTGGTTACTATCCAATTTAATTCTTAATCTTTTGTGGCAGAATTATGGGGACTGCGTGGTGTGATTACACTCTAAATTTGGAAACATATGTATGCTACATGTTTCTTTACACAAAGCATCCAAACAACAATAAGATTTACAAGTTCTAAAGAAATGCGATTAAACAAGAATTTTTTTTTTTTTTGGTAAGTGCCTTTATAGTGCACAAATGTCACTGTAAAACAATTTTCGAACAGATAAATGGAGCAAACACAATTGAACAAATATTAGAACTAAAATATATAGTATTAAATATCCACGAGTACATCAAAATTGGACGAAGATAGCAAAATAGCTTCAGCCAATTTCAAAATAAGTTATTCACAATTGGACAGAATTGCCCAAGATAAATTTATTAACCATGACTCAAACTGATAATTATAGTCGAAGTGATTTTACCAACTTACTATTGTGACTAGGACTTATTTAGGCTTATTATTCGGCTTCTTCTTCTTCTTTTTTTTGTCTTTATTCAAATTTTTCTCATATTTGTTAATTTCCGGTAAAACTTTTGTGATTATTGATTCTTCTCGACTAGACGAATCAGAAAAGTAAAAGCCCGTGATCCAAACTCAAACTTTCTAAATATAGCCAAAAAAATCGGACTTTTTAACTGATTTTTGTCTTTATTAAAAAAAACCATAAGCTTGGATCAAAGGTTTTTGCTTTTCTAATTCCTATTACAAAAAGAAAAAAAAAATTCATAAAAGTTTGATGCGTGACTAAGAAATGCGAAAAAAAATTGAACAAACACCAAAAAATAAGCCTAGTAACTTAGCCAAAACACCCAATAATTACTATTCTCTGTCTTTTAGGCCCTGGACCTTCTTTTTTGTCTGGAAAGGGTCTGCTGCGCCCTTCTTTTTCTTGTCTGCACTTTTCCTTTGCTCGGGAAAACTAGTGAAAAAAAGCCTCGTTTTGCCCTTCTCTTGGACACAGAGGAATGCTACGACGTTACCTATCTTCAGACCAAGTTTATCAACATATCTAGCCCCCTCCAATTCCTCGTAAAACGATAATGTGGTCCATGTACATCATTCTGAACGAATTTCATCAGCGTCAATGGGAGTTTTTGTTGCCTGTCAACGTCGAAGACATTAACAGTCTTAATACAACCGTTCTGTTGTACGATGCCTATATCATCCACTGTCATTCTGGGTAGGATACGGGTTTCGAATTCGTTCAATTCGATATACAGATTGCCGTCTTCGATATCAGCATTGTCGAGGTTTTTCATCAAGTGCCATTGCCACTCTCCCACTGGAGGATAAGGAGCCTACAACATTCAAACAAAACAAGAATTCATACCGTACATCCCTATTCGCAACTTTTATAAAAATTTAAGAAAAAAATAGTGCAAGTAGTACCATAAAATTGTGTAGCTAATGAATGGAACAATATACGTATTGGCCCGTAACCAACCCAAAAAAAATTGAAAAAAAAATCGTATCTACTTTGAGGTTTATTACCATACAACTGATGCAGCGTAGACACATGAACAATAATTGAATCACTCCACGAATAAAGAACACTCAATATGTTATTCTACTTTCATTGCCAAAAGGCTTACAACTCAATTTATAGTAGGGAAAATCCTACATACTAGGAAATAAACAAAAAGGAAACAATAAAATCTTTATCAATTTGGAAATCTTTATCCATAAATAAATAGGTTACATAATTTAGGATAGGGTTACATAATTCAAGAATTTACCTTAATTGTTTGGAAGATCATTTTCTACCAAATCAAGGAGTTATTAGCTTTTTTATTTTTACTTTTAATTGAGAAACATGGAATTATCTACCATAGTATTGCAGAATTTTTGAATCTTAAAAATCTTGAGTTTATCCTAAAAGAAATGATTACTCTGTTCATAATTAATACTAACATATAGTACCTCTTGGTTTTTTCATCCTCTGATTTTGAGCTCCATCGAAAGGTATATTTTTAGGAAAGACCAATGGATTCATGGCACTTGTCGCGATGGGAGTCTTCCTCACGAAAACCAATCTTGCAATACTATATTAGATGTTGGCTGATAAAGCCACGACTGAATTGTTACTGCCACAAAAATTTATAACGTTTTATATGGTAATTACATGTTTATCTTATGAATCAATACACTTTTTGGTAAGCATGACATCACATTGTGGTGGGATCCACACCATTTTTGGTGGACCCCACACCATTTCAACCAATCAGGGTGAGGGTTTTGTTCACCCTCTTTTGGTGAGGGTGAACAAATTTTTTTTCTTATCTTATCCTTTCTCTATCCAATACCCTTACATCTCTCTCTCTCTCTCTCTCTCTCTCTCTCCCCCCT
>JAXBDA010006184.1:0-21594 GCA_036023075.1 Gaultheria prostrata | reverse complement strand
CCTAGTACGTGATACTAACTTAAGCATCGGAGGGCCTTTGCCACGAAGGGCAAAGGTACTCTAACGGTTCTCTGTCTTGCAGGTTTAGAGGTACCATACGGATTCCAGAATTCTACCCTCTACAGTACATACATACATATATGTAAATATACATATATATCACATATATGTATAGATACGTACATACCGCCAGAGAGAGGGAGTGGGAGAGAGAGAGATATTGTGGGAGTAAGAGAGTGAATATGTGGGACACGTGTGTCCCTGCCGTGTCTCCTGAGTGCCCCCCTTCAAAAAATAATTTAATTAAAGGGACACGCCACATCGTGTCCAATACGTGTCCCCCGAGTGTCCCCGTGTCCCCGCGTCCGATGCGCAGACAAGGCGGACTCTAGAAGTGTCGGTACTTCATAGCTAGCAACTGTTTTATGTCAACAAGCTGGCAACTGTTTTATGTCTGTTGACAGAATTAAACAGCTCATGATAATAACCACACTAAATCATAAAGTAAACCACACAATATCTGGTGCAGTTGAGTTTCTTAGTTCTTAGAGTAGAGACCTTGGCTCAAGTGTTTGGAATGACAAAAAAACATCTCATACCAGTGTGCAAAAAAAAAAGTGCCTGGATAGAAGAGTCACTAAATTGATTGCTCAGCAGGAAATATGACATCCAAGGCTAACTGAAGGGGGCAAGTCAACTGATTATGACAAGAGAGTTGGTGATGAATGCCGTGAAGATTGATGATATAGATGCACATAGCAAGGAAAACCAAATGAGCAAGTTCACTTCTTAGCCATGGTCCACTCCCAAATCTATCATCAAAAGCTCCAAGAACATGGAGTAATTGAAATGCTACTGTGAAAATTAAGCATAGAAATGCATCACGTTTCTCCCACAATTTAGGTAATAGTCACAGAAGCACTACTACTATTCTCCTAGCCAAGGCATATTTCCTACCCTGTAAATCTTCAACACCATCATTCATCATTGTTGACAAAAAATGACCAACAAAATTACTAACCTGAGCTATATAGCCAGCACGATAAGCACTAATGAAGCTAACCAGATTCGGTGCCGTCTCCTGAAGAATCTCCCGCCTTACCACAATTATAGATATCAGATATGTAGCATCTTTGTCCAATAAGTCGATGATAGAATTACGGAACCAATAATAAAATGGGGCAATGTAAATTGTCACATACGTATGGAACAAAACAAGTTCACAAAGTTTGCGTGATTTGCAGAATGCGATGCAACGAAGCCCATGCTGAATAATTTCTGCAAATAGAGATGAAACCTCCAAAATCGAGCTGCAAAATGGAAACAAATAATTCAGACATTCAAATCAGGATAGCAAATATTAAATGTAAGGTAAGTATTTTTCTTAAGGTTTACACATCAGTATTTATCGGAGAGCTGCTAGGGATATGAAGGAGTAGCAAATGTTTTTGAGACATGCCTGCAGACATGATGTATAACTTTATAGAGAACATCCATTTTCCCATTACGCAGTGTACAGTAAATTTATGTTGCATTGCAGTAACCCAAATCCTGACTACTTCTTTCATATTCTCCCAAATGTTAAAAGAAAATTAAAACCAAAAGCATAACTTGCTCCACCCCCTACTCTCTCATAATAACTTTAATTTGAAAATGTACAAATCAGAAAAAATAAATGCTATGAACGAACTTCACAAACAATAGCAGTTTACCAACATCTAGAACAGAAAAAACAACATCATAGTAAAGTATGTCTAACAATTTTCCATGACAATTAGCGTTGGCATTTGAATAACAGTTATGTGCCCAATCGACAAAGTGTTTGAACACTTTCAGGAAGAAAATCATGAATAAAATGTGACCAATTAACCAGAACTTTTACCTTGAACGCCTAGAACCCATATTCTCATCCAAAGATACCTCAGTATCTCTGCTGCTTGTTTTCTTCAAGTCCTGCAATCCAGCAGTGTCCACACAAAGATAATAAGCATACATGGTAACAACAACAACTCCAAAAAAATAGAGCACCAGAATAGGAGCAAAAACAGTTGTTGAAAAAGGGTATGAAGAAACATACAGCATTTGGATATAAAGGAGGATTCCAGAGAACAAAGAGCTTTCGACCAGAAGGGCTACCATCATTCTGAATCAACTCCATCGTTGGTAGATTAGCAAGTTCCTAATCCAAAGGAGAAAATATGCTTGGAGTGAACCATGTAGTGTTAATGAATGTCAAAAGAAACTAAAGTTACCAAGTTGGATAGACTGAACCAGTTTAATGTGGTACAATAAGGAGTGTAACTTCTCACCATAGCATGCTCACGAGGATTTCCAGAAGTCGCAGTACAAAATACAAATGAAGGTTCACTACCATAAACTGCATGAGTAAGGAGGCTCAGAAGATAAGCTCCACAATACAGAGACAAGGAAAAATGAATTTCGCGAAAAATCCTGCACTGTTTGTGCACCATACAGGGAAAAAGTACCATGGGAACAGATCCTACGAAGTCTCCTCAATATAAGAGCAGTATGACATCCAAAGGAACCTTTATATGCATGGGCTTCATCAATGACAACAAACCTGATTAATAAGGTGAAAAATGACTCCATAAAAAACATATACAAGTACATTATACCGTCAATGGGAAATCAAGTTCAGACACTAAAACAAATTCTTTCAATCACTCCATAGGAAGAAATCACACACTCAAAACAGATACCTCAGATTTGATAAAATCCGCCCGAATCGCCCATGGACTGGCAAGATGGACGTATGTAACATATCTGGATTTGTGATCAACTGCATGAGTTGATAAATTTTAGTGTCATCTAAGGAAGGCAGCGTAAGAAAAGTGTACTGTCTGAGACAAAGTACCAACCAGTCTAGCATTCTCTCGCAGCCAAATCCTGTCTGTCTGAGAAGTGTCACCATCGTAGATACCAATACTTAAGCTGCTATCAAACCCTTTTGCCATAGCTAACAAAGACCTTAGTTGATCTTGAGCTAAAGCCTGCATTGTTGAACATATACCAAGACTGCATGAAAAGCCAAAACAGATACAGACAAATATTCTCTGCAAAAAGATTGAAACGATAAAATTAAACATGGAGATGCATCTCTATGAACCTTTGTTGGAAAGAGGTAGAGAGCACACGCTGACAAATTCTGTAGCAATACTTCCAGAACTGGCACATTGTAGCAAAGAGACTTCCCACTGGATGTCATTGTTGCCACAACTACATTCTTCCCAGCAAGGGAAGCCCGAACAGACTCTGCCTTCATAAACAGAAAGAGTTAAAGGAGATAGAGAATAATGTCTAGGAAAAAAGGATAACAGTTCAGGACACTCCTCATACCTGATGGCTGTACAACCTATTAATTCCAATACATCTAAGAGCATATTTCATGTTGTCTGACAGTTCCACTGGGATTTCAACAAGATTGGCAACTCTGGCATTAATTTCTTCAATGTGCACCATCTGCAATCAGAATAGTATAGCGCTTAGCAGAATCGTTCCACATAAGATGGTAAATAGACCATCACGCCGGAGAGAGTGAGAGATAAACTAAATATAGAGGAAGAGGAAAAAGAAGAAACCTGTCCACAAGATCCAATGCCCCTTTTGAGATGTTCTACCATTGCCACAGGTAGCAATTGGTTTGTTTCCTGCAATTAGAAGGTTGATAAAATGATCTTAGGCGGAGTGTGAATAAGGTTTAAAAGAAATTGGAAGCATCAAATCACATAGACATTAGACAGTAACAAAATTGGCTACTTGCTAGTCAAGGATCAGTTCCTGGTTAGTTATGAGAATCTAGTCAATTCTCTGAATCAATTCACAATGCAGTATCGACAATTCCTAGTTCCCACTATCCCTCAAAGTATCACGAGCAGGATATAACTAATGGTAAGTCCAGAAGAAGATGGAGCAATTATGCCAAGTTGCACATCCAGATGGCTGTATGCTAAAAAGTAAAGAGGGGTGAGGTGAAGGGGGCTAGACAAACTTATTGTTCTCTAGATATTCTAAAATTTAGGCATACAAATCCTATTTTTTAAGTCTTATTATTTTATCTGATTCTAAAATTTGGGAGGTCTAAAATATCTGTTATATATTTTCGGCGTTTAGAGAGGTTGTAGGATCTATTTATTGTTTGGTCTCTTTCCAGTATTATAGGCTTTTTGGTCTTTTGTTCTTCGCTTTCTTTTGTACATGGATGGCATCCCCTTGATGCCTTTTCAATAAATCCATTATTTATCCCCAAAAAAAAAATCTAAATGGTCAACCTTTTCATGCTTCTACCTTGCAATCCAAGCCCTGGTCATACTGGAAGCAAAGAAGCGTAGCAGCACTTATGCTTTGAGAATTTGAGAGAATCTTTTTATCTCTCGAATTTGTGTTATGCAATCAAAAACCTAGGAGGTCAACCCTAAAGGATTCTAGTCATGTCTATGTTGACCATAACCTGATCAAAACAGAATTGATGCAAGAAAACTCCATACAAATCTATGATCGTTAGGTAACAGAGTTTCTTCTTTTCCTCTCTTTTGCATTTCTCTTTTACATTCTCAATTTTCAAAAGAATTTAAAGCAGTACATGATATATAATCTCCTGGGATGCTCCATTTTTTTTATAAGTAATCGAGTTTATTGAAAATCATGGAATGCTCCATTCCAATCACTAAAATAATTACAAGACATTAAAAAGTACCCACATAACATCGTGCTTCAAATGAATGAGAACTTGAAGCTGGAGACTTGCTTCTCCTTGGCCGTTTCACTTTACTTTCAGTTTCCGCTGTACCACCTTCTGCCATTTTTTTTTTCAAGGTTGTCGCAGGTTTATTATCCTGCCGGGTTTGTTGCTCATCCTTCTTCGCATAAGGAACCAGAACCATGAATTCTCCAGACTCAATTGAGTGGCAACTTATCTTGCTCTGCAAACCTAATTTTACACCCTAGTGCAAGATTTAGCAGAGAGTAAGAAACAGGAAAAGATAAAAGAATCAACGAAAACTAATGCAGAATCAACAGAAAGATAAAGGGGAAAAAAAACATCAGCAATTAGGACTGCAAAAAAACAAAGGACATTTGACACCCAAGTACTAAATTTAACAGACATAAAAAACAACAAGACAAAGGAATCAAAGGAACTAACGCATAATAAACACCCGCAAAGAAAACATCATCAATTAGTACCGCGAAACAGCAAAAGACATTTTACAACATACTACAGAATTTAGCAGACAATGATAACCACAATTAGACAACAGTATCAATGGAACCAATTGCAAAATCAACACAGAAATCTTCAGCAATGGTGATTACAGACAAGCAAATGGGTAATGATTTTGTATATTTTAAACTAAGACACCCAATAAGCTGGGATAATACACTACCGAAAGAGCAAGGTGGAGAAGCAAACTGAAAAGAGAGGCAAAAGCATCAAACAATGACGCAACCACAGAATAGGATTGTTAAATCAGCCAAACTTGACATTGATTGAGTTATTAAACTTAAATTCGAGATCAGAGTGGTTATATGAACAAAACACCCAACCCTTTTCGTTCCTAGCGGCAGGTGTCTATCGGTGTGAGGGGAGTATTCTTTGTGGGTATGCCCTTTCTCCGTCTTGTTTCCTCGTTGCTATGATGCTTTTAATCTTTGTACAAAACACCCAAACTTGAACTAACCACAACCCAATTCCGTATAGAATGCAAACAAAATAACGCCTCTACAGGCATCGTGAATAGCTTCAGTGATAAAAATAAAAATAACCCAACGAAAGCTAAAAAGCAGTTTTGTACATAAAAATCAAAAAATTTAAACCCAGCAAGAATCGCCTGCAACCTTAACCACATAAATTCATGCCTTTTGCAAATTCGAAGACAATGAATGATTAAAATACAAACACACACACACACACACACAGAGATGCCTTGAGGAAGAGATGGAAATTGGGGGAAATAGAAGCGGGAGGGAAGGTTTGACGGAGGAGGAGCTTGAGGTCTCGAACGGTTGTGTTGGGTGAAACGGAGACCGTGGCTGATTCGCCTGACAGGCTTCGCACTTGGATTTTTCTCGCGCTCTCCCCCATTGTTACTTCTACTGCTACTGCTACTGCTACCGCTGATTCGACTCAAAACTGGTTACGAGGGTTTGTTAAATAGAAAAAGAATCCGAATTTGGCGGGGAAAAAGAAAAAAAATGGGTGGCGCTAATGCCACGACTCCAATTTATGCTGCCACGACTTTTACAATGTTTTCCCATTATTACCCCCACTGTTAGAAGAATTCCCCTTTACAACTTCTTCTCTTTCCATTGCTGTCTTTTTCCATTAATCTACAGTATGATCCATCTCCAGCACCCTCATAGGAGACCATTAGACGACCAGCTCGATTATCTCTCATCGGACTATTCGACGGAGGCGGTCAACAGAGGGAACAATGGTTTGACATTACTTATGAATTTCTCAGATCCAAAACCTAATCTCTGCGTTCTGTGCACTGACAAATCATCGCGGGTTGATATACCGATAATCATTGCTGTCATTCTTCCAATCTTAAAACCCAAAGGACAAATCTATTGTTTTACCAAAGCTATGATTATTGCATGATTAGAACATGAAAAATGGATAACCAACAAAATCAAACAAATTTAGAGCGAGGAAATATAAATGAAAAATGGGTTCTTTTGTTGAGATGTGGCAATTTCTCATCTTTGATGAAGACGAGGTTATATCAATCAAGGAAGACAAACTGAAAGATGTTCACAGCTATCCATGTTGTGGATTGGGGTTGAATGTATTAGTTATTCTTAAGATGATCAAGAAGGGACGAGGGGTTTAGGACTGACATCTTTGAGTAGTGAGGGAGAGAAAAAAGAGGAGAGAGAAATGGGCGTGGTTGCAGGGGTGGGGAGGAGACAAATCGAGAAGTGGTGGGTTGGAAAGGTCGAGGTTCGGTCGGACTGGATACACAATGGTAAAATGGATAACTCACTTTCAAGTGTCGTGGCAGAATAAAAAGGAGTCGTAGATTTAGCGCCACCCAAAAAAAATATGGAAATCTCTATACAATGGAAATTATTAAAATAAGGGGTATTTGCACTTACGCCCCCTGTACTTTGATCTATTTACAAACACACCCCTTATACTTTTTTTTAGGCACTTACACCCCTATAGAGAACCCAAATTCTTCTTAGGTTCAGCCTTCGACTTTCACTATCAAATTTCGATGATCCGATCCGTTCACTGTGTTTGGAACATGTTTTCAAGAGTTCCTAGGAAGAATCATCCAAAAAAAAGACCGCGAAGGGCTTGGATTAAGCAGTTTTTTGTAAAACTGTATATGTTCGGATCAAGCCCTTCCCAGTCATTATTTTTGCCAATTCCTCGCGGGTACCTATAAAAACACATTGGACGGATCAGATCATTTAAATTTGATCGGGAAAGTCAAAGTGCGAACGTATGCGAAATTCGGGTTCTCTGGAAAGTGTGTAAGTGTCTAAAAAAAAGTACATGGGGTGTGTTTGTAAATCGAGCAAAGTACAGGGGTGTAAGTGCAAATACCCCTTAAAATAATATAGAGTTCAGATCCTCACCACACATCTGGCCTCGTTAATGAATTATATCAAAGAAAATGCTAACCTCACAGAAAATAATAGGAGGAAAGAGCATAGATATTGGATAAAAGTGTATTACTTATTTATAGACATATTATCTTCCACTCATTGGACGGAGGTTAGGAAAACCCTTCTTTCAACGGTCCAGATTAAAACATAGTAGATTAGATTTTAGTGTTAGTTGGGGATAGGGATGGCACAGGGTGGATCAGAAACAGATTTGACCATCTCTGTTCCAATCCCCGAATCCCATATCTGCCCCAATCCCCGCACCGATCTCCGAACGAGAAATCATCTACATCCCCACTTCTAACGGGGATCGAGGATCCTAGCCCCAATCCAAAAGTTACCAAAGCAATAAAAAATTAAGAAATCTAGAAAAAGACTCCTGAACTTTACCAACATATTTGATATCTAAAATACCAAATAATAAAAACATTGCAACAATTTACAATTTTTCGTTACATAATAGTCAAGGATTCCAATTTTTTTATTTTATTGGTTTGGTAACTAAATTATGTTTGATTATGTTGGAGAATGTGAAGAAAATTATGTTTGAGAGTGTGAATTATGAAGTCTATTACAATGTATATACTAATATATATAGTAGGAAAACCCTAGCAATTAACAATAATTCAAGGGGTCTAAATATGAATAATATATTAGATGTGTAATAAAAATTTGGTCGGGAACAGATCGGGGGCATGTAGAACCGCCTCCAACCAAATCCCCGATTTTTTATCCCCTCCAAATCCGACCCAATCCCCAAAATAATCCTCGAAACTCCAACCCAAAAGGCCGAGGACAGATCGAAGCGGATCAACCGAAATTGTCATTCCTAATTGGGGAAGGGATTCAAACTTGGGTGCATAGTGGGGCAAACAAAGCCCTTACCACTTGGGCTACCAACCACTTGCGATTTCCAGTTGTTATACAAACAGATTTGGGCTTCTTACAAGCCGGCCCCATTTGAACTGGATTTTTAGGCCCCGCACGCGTCAGACTTTTTCTGCTCAAACCCTTTTTTCTTTACACCCACGCCGCAAACCCTTTTCACCCTCCTATTTGACCCCTCTGTGACACGTGTCATGTGACACCCGTTTTTAATATGCATGTGCTTGGGCTTCATTTATGTATTTAACTTTAACTTGTGGATTAAGAAAAAAAAAGAACTAAAAAAAAGAGTGGGATGTGGAAGGCAGGGGGATGGTCCCCTTTGTTCTTATTTATCACCTGTGGAAATTTTGGATACATGATTACATGAGACACCTCATTCCTTATTCCCTCCAAGTTAATACCAAGTCTACCACCAAGTCAATAGGAGAAGATTTTTATTCGCCTCACTTCTTTTGCTCTGCACCGAAGAGAGAGAGAGAGAGAGAGAGAGAGGAAGAAGAAGAAGAAGAAGAAGAGGAAGAATGGGAGGAGGAAAATAATTCGGTGGGCCTAATCTAAGGTAAGGATCATTGATTTTGATTTCAAATTATTGATTCATGCAAGTCTTATGCATATAGAATTGGTCATTATCAATTGGAAAGGAAGATTTTATAGTTTTAGTTGGGAAAAATTCGTTTTTATATGGATCAAGAAGTTCTTCCAAAGAAAAACTCGAGTCTGCCATGTTTTTGAAGAATTTTTCCGACACTGTTCCTAAGCTCGGAATTTCATGATATTTTTATGGAGGATAACTATGTGTGTCTTAGAGTCGTTGTTAAATTTTCAGAATTTTTTAAAAAGTACATAAAATACCAAAAATGTTTTACTGATCTGCTATTGGATGAAATCGGAGGCAGACAGCACTGCCGTACTTCACGGAAACGGCTATATCATAGCCTACAAAACTCGGAATTTCATTCCGCTTGATTTGTTAGAAAGTAGACATGTAAAGCTTTCAAAACATATAACCCATGTTTTCTAATTATTTCTGAGATATAACAGTTTGAAGTTGGCAAAAAATCTGTTTTTGTGAATTTTCAGCAAGCTCTGGGTCTGTTTGGTGTTTTCTTAAAAATAGCTACCGAGCTCAGAAAATTCGGAATTTTTAATATGATGTTTCTGCATGTGTCTAGAGTCTGTGGTAAAAATTTCGTGGGAAAAGGATAAGTATACTAATTATGAAAATTCGTAGAGCGCAGCACTGTTGAGTTACAAAATGCATTTGCATGCATTTCATTTGCATTTGGGCATGAACTTTGGGTTGTGAGCCTTATGGGTGCTGCATAATTGACGTTATAGGCGCTGATATCTTAAGGATGGTCATGGTTATGTCTCCGGTGCGTAGAGGATAAGTTTATAGCGGAGTTTGTTCTTTCGAGGAAGGTGAGAATGTACAGCTTCTATAATAAATTGAAATGTTGTGTTTTTCAAATTGTGCAATTGTCGTCTGATTATTATTGTTGAAAACCCTTCTTATGCTTTCGAGTATATTTTGACAATATGCTTGTTTGGATGGATCAAATGATTTTTTTGGTGGGTGAAAAGAGAATTTTTATGCCTCATGTGCCAATGTTTTTTTGGTTTGCAAGCTTGGTTGTTGCTTGCATTCGTGGGCTGTGCAAGCTTGGTTATTGATTGCTTTTTGTGAGTTGGCAAACAAGGCAAACGTTTGCCGGTAAGTTTTGCTTACCTTGTGGGCTACACCTACCATTGGTGACAAAGAATGGCCCTCATCACTGCCACTATATGTGAGCTTATGGACGAGGTAACGATACTGTTTTAACTCCAAGTCATGAGGCAGACGACTCGTTGGCACAATTGGTAAACTTAAATGCTATTATTTTATAGTGTGGGTTGAAATGTGAATAATTTGCAATCCTTTTGAATGTGCTTTTGAGATGAGTTTTGTGGGCTGAGAAAGTTTGTTGAAATATTGGAGAAATCTTTTGTAATGGATGGTTTATGGCTTTATAAAAAGGTAAATTCTACTAAACACCCATTGGGTGGTCATTGTGTATTGCACGCGCCTTTTATCTTGCAGGTTCACCTGCAACGAAGTACTATTACTAGTGCCTCTGTGCCAGTGGATGTGACGTCAAAGACTACCCCCTCACTTTCCCTACCAAATGGTTCCAAGGTGGTGTCTTACATGTACACATTTTACACTTTTGGGGGATTTTTGTCTTTATTCTATTTTATCCACTCCATTTTAATACTCCATCCGTCCCAATTTGTTTGTCAATTATTCCATTTTATGCTACACCTTAAATTGCTTATATCTTTCAATCTATAATATTTTTCACCGTTTTGAAAACTTTGTATAATAGAATTAATCGTGTACTATCAAACAAGATCCATATTGCATATATTTGGAGATCAATATTAAAAGATATAAGCAATCGAAAACTGACACGATTATCAAAAATTGACAAACAAAATGGGACGGAGGAAGTAATTCAGTTCGGTCTTCAATATACTCCCTCCGTCCCTTTTATAATCTTTAACTTTCCATTTTGGACTGTTCCTTAATAAGTGTGTGTTTTGAAAAGTTAGTGGGTATATTTCCTATTTTGCCTTTAAAAGTATATTACTTTTTGAAAAGTTAGTGGATATTAATATTATATTGATAAAGGTAAGTAGTGGAAAGTAGATGTAAAAATTGATGTGAGAGAAAATAAGTTGGAATTACGAGGTAACACACTTAAAAAGGATGGAGGGAGTAATTTTTATATTGTTAATATTTTTCAATCTACAATATTTTTAAAGATTTTAAATTTTTTTTATAACAGAACTAATTGAGATCTATCATATGAGATCAATATTGTACATAAAATTCATTATAAATTGAAAGATATTAACAATTTAAAAATTGCATTGGAGATTGAACTGGACTATCAAAATGGAACGAAGGGAGTATTTATTTTGTGATTGTTAGTTTTGCATCAAAATTTTGTAAATTATTGGTTCGTCTAGTCAAGAGGAACCGAAGAAGTAAAAAATTATGGCTTTTTATCCGAACCGTTTGTCTCAACGAGACAAATCGAAAAAACATAAAAATATGGACGGATGTTAAAAAAATAAAAATAAGATGGCACTTTAGAAAAATAAGATAGCTTTTTGATACTCCCTCCGCTCCTCAATAATAGTCTCCTACTTTCTCTCTCTTGCCATTTTTCAAATCAAAAAATTAAGTACTATCATATATAATTTTTTGAATTTTTTCACACCGAATTAATATACTAATCTATTTCAAAATCCAAGACATGTCATTCTCTTACTATACATCAATAAAAAAAATCAAAAAAACAAAAAAAAAATGACACGGGGCTTACTAGGATTTGACAAACAAGTTCATACAGTAAAAAAAAAAATTAGAGATAAACTCGACATCCAATGGGTAAAAAAAGTTTGAAGGACTGAGACACGACCATTTTGGAGTAGTGGTGAAGTACGGAAGGAAGGATTGTGGTACAAGTTCAGCTTCTGACCGACAGGACTACACATTGAGAACGTAAAAAGGCAACTCTTACGGAACGCCCAGTGGGTGGTGAGTAGCCGAACCCTTATAAAAAAAGTGTTGTTATGATGTTTAAACTTCGATCCATTCTAAAATACTTAAGCATTTCTTTTTATTATGTTGCTAATGTACATTCTCCTGTAAGTGCTTTGCTCCCAACTTTGTTTATTTAGTAGGCTCGCCTGAAGCGTAGGGCTAAATTGGTGGTAGCATAGTAATCGGAAGTACCGGGTCGAATCCATAGGGACCGAACATACCGAACGTGAAAATTATCTTGCACGTGAGGGTTTTTAGTCTTGAAGCGGCAAACTTGAACTTTGTGATTTATTTGGTGGAATTATCTCGACTTCGAGAACGAGTCGTAAAATGAAAAGACTAACTAAAACTAAGGCAAGGTCTAGGGGATTTCAACACCCATGACTCGGGTCGATTCATTCTCCTTTAAAATAACCAACTCGGGGATGTCGTTAGACAACCCCGAATGGAAGATTGGGATTTTAAACTCAACTTTGAACTAGAAATTGTGCTCAGTAAAGTTTAGGGTTCTTTGAGAAAATGGGCAAATCCCGAGGGTGACATCGCCCAAAGCATCCCACGTGGTAAGAAGCATAGCCCTTCCCTACGTGGGATCAATGAGATTAACAACCCTAAGTTTTGGTACATAAAGATGAACCCGTAACTTTACTAAACAAGAAATGTGTGCAATGTTGTGAGGAGAGTAAATCAACCTAAGTCATGGGGTGCTAATCACCCCATGACCGAGCCTACGCAAGCTACTCGATCATTACTAAGTAAAACATGACTATAATTTCAAAGGAAATAAAGAACATGACAAACGACTTTAAAAATTGAATTTATATAAAGATCCTAGGTTTGCCTACAATATTAAGCTTTGAGAAATTAACAAACATTCACTACTTACTTGATTTTGCAAAGGAAATAACTAGAAAAGCAAGAACAAGATTTAACCAAAAAAAAATAAAACAAACTAGATTTATATAGAGATCCAACAAGTAGCTACAACTTTAAACCCTAGCAAATTAAACAAACAACAAAGCTTACATTAGTTCTTGAAGGAAATTGAGAGCTAAAAGCTATGGAGGTTTCTTGACTAAAAGTAAATCTAAACTAAAGGAAGAAGTCATAAGAGAGAAAGAGGGAGAGATAGATACATACACCACCCTCTCCCCCCTTACAAAATATCCTAAAAACAACAAAATATCCAAAAAGGTGAAACTTTCCATAAAAGGAAAGTAATTAAGCTCTCTAACCAGTTGGCCGGACCACTTGGTATTGATACCAATGGGCTGGGTATCGATACCAAGCCTTCATTTTTCCCATGTAGCACATTTGTATCGATACCAAGGGCCTGGGTATTGATACCCAAGGGGCTGATTTTTCAAGAATTAAATGGATCACTTTGGTATCGATACCAAGGGGCTGGGTATCGATACCAAGCCTTCTTTTGCTTGATTCTTCAGGCAGATTTTTTACCCGACTTCGCGGGCACGCCTTTTAGAGAGAAATGAGCCTTTTCCTATCAATGTGTCGGATTTCCTCGAGGCTCATAGCTCCAGGTTTCTTGTTCCTTTGTTCCGGGCCTTCCTTGCACCTTCCAAAGCTCCTTCAATCGACTTCTAAGCTTCGTTGATTGTCCTCCACGCCGCTGAGGGACCTCGGGTACTTCCGGATATAACCGGAGATTATTTGGAGCATTGGACACGCCTTTTAGCTCTGTTTTTCTGAAACTCATCAAAAACACAACTCGCGCAAAATCAATCGTATAAAAGCACAAAATGCACGTGTGTGTGATCAAGACGAGCGAGATAAGCCCGAATATATACAACATTTGGGGCTTATCAGTAACCTTTTTGGTTGCAGATACCGGTTGAGCTAGACGTCGGTCCACTATAGTGACAGTCAGGTCACTACAAGAAAATAGACTATACACGACCAGAACATTTGCCACAGGGGGTTTTTGGTTGCAAAAGCCCATTTTAAGTGCTTCAGAATTTTGGTGTTAAAATTGTAATTTTTTGTGAGAACTGTAACGCCCCAAATTTCTTAAACGTAATTTAAATACATAAATCCACGTGGCAAGTCATATGCCCACGGTCAAAGCTTGTTACATTTCTTCCAAGTCAAAGTAAAACGCGAATAGTCAACTAGGTACCCGTACCCATAAAGTAATTACATAAGTTTAAAAGTTGATACATGCCCGAGTCAAAAGAATTGAATGAATAGAGTTACAAGATCATCTCGTGCAAAAATGTGAGTTTAAAGATGATTCGGTAACTTCTCCATGCTAGCTCTCAAAAAATCATGCATGCACACACTCCATGCACTCCAAATCATGCTCCGTGTTGAGTACCTGAAATGATTAGGGTGAGCTCACTAGCCCAGTAGGAAAAAGTCTACCAAAACTAAACATAATGAAATACAAGTGTGTGAAGAGGGGTGAGAGGATGAAATCATGCAACACTGCTCAATGTTCCAAGTGAAGTAACCAGTCGAATCCAGACTCACAAATTCATAGGGTTAGTGATTCCCATCAAGAGTATCCAATACGTGCCCACGCATACCCCACCGTTCGTTCGTGTCCAATTTGTCGTATCCTTGTGTCACACTTTCGTTTAATCAATTCTTTAAGTAATTCCTCGCGACACGTCCATAGGACGGCCCAAGTATCAATTCCGGGCTACCATATAGGCCCCGTATCCCTCGCGACACGCCCATAGGACGGCCCGAGTATCATCTTCCCCTTGGCCAAGGCATAACCCTCGCGAACGTCTATAGGACGGACCGAGTATCAAACCTAGCGACACGTCCCAAAGACGGCCCTAGTATCAACAATTTCATGTTTTCACTTTCAATTTATGGTACATAAGCCACGTGTTCGTGTCATTGTGTCACCCATACCCCGGGATGTTAGTTAAATCCACAATTCTCCTCAAATAGGCGTACACATCGTAAGACATAAAGATTATCAATCATGGAAACTCAACAAATCTCTCATCATACAAGCGAATAAGTCCGGGACAATTATCGGAACATGAAACGAGGTTCGAAGGGTGGTTATACCAAGCAAAAGCCCGAAGGAATCAAAAGGGATCACAAACATGATTTTTTGCCAAAATGGCCAGTTGTATCGATACACATCAGGGGTGTATCGATACACCTGGCTCAGTATCTGAACAGACAAATCTGTATCGATACAGAGGCCTTTTGTATCGATACAGACACGTTTGTATCGATACAACCACCTTTTGTATCGATACACCTACCACACCTGGCCCCCAAACCTGAACAGCCGATCCTGTATCGATACAAGGCATATTTGTATCGATACAACCATATTTGTATCGATACAATCCCAATTTGTATCGATACAACCCCCGTTACGAGCGGATTTTTGACAGCTTTTCTGAGGTTTTCAAGGGAGTTCAAAACAACACAACCCAAGTAATTTTTTAACATAATGGGCAACATTAAGACTATATAACAACAACTTCATGAAGAAATTCACTCATTTACAAGATCAAACACAAACCCCACCCAAAAGGACTAGAAATGGGTTTTTCAAGGGATTTTCAAGGAATGTAAAGAGATGGATCAAATGGGGGCTCAATTCCCACACAAGCACTTGAAAATATTTAGTAATGATAGAAATTTCCCTACCTCGAAGAGATTTGAGCTTCAAGTGAGGAGAAAGATGAACCCTAGCCTTCCAAGAGAAACCCAACCAAACTTTTATCACTTCCGGAACGAATGATAACCACCAACGCGTAGCTTGCAAGATTTCCCGAAGGTTTTGTGAAGGAGTTAAGGTTGGGGTGTGAGATTTTGAGGTTTTGTGGAGGTTTGAGTGGAGAAGAGTAATGGAGGAGATGAGAGAAAGGGAGACGTCTGGAGAAGAGAGGGAGGGGAAATTTGTGTGTGTGTGTGTGTCCCCCACACCACATGCACCTTTAAACATAAAAATAATTACACCCCAAGTCCAAAAGTGACTTGTGTAATGCAATTAAGTCCCTATCCACACACAACACCACATAACCCAACACTTAATCATTTTAGACATTTCACACAATTCCTCACATTACCCCATCATTATTTCCGAAAAAAATTAATAAAATTTTACGGGTCTTTACAAGAACTATTTGCGATGGGTGCATTCCCCGTGGCAAATACAGAGACCAAACAAAGTGCTTCAAATGGCGGTAATTTTTTCCTCCCTCTACTTTCACGATTGGAAAAACCCTAAACCACGATCGGTGGTCTCCTATCCTCTCTCTTTCCCCATGATGCCCCAAAATCTCTATGACTCCATGAACCGAATCTCTCTCTCTCTCTCAACTGCCATCGACGATCAACGCCAATGCCAGATCTTGTCTCTGCAGGCTATCCCGAATCAAAATTCCAGTTCGATTATCCAAATGGCGAGGGCAATTCTCAGTTGATCTTTGGGGAAAGCCCTAGTTGATCTTTGGGCGATTCTCAGTTATCCCACGACCAACAGTTTTCTTTGCTATCAGGCTATTGGATATCGAAAATGGTAACATAAAATCGTTCAACTGCGTAAATACATGTATCATTCAGTTAGTTTTTCTAAGACGTGGAACAATGGAACTGAAATATTGAATTTGGTTGGGATTCTGTTGACTTATTTTTGGTATTAAAGATTAGCGTTCCTCAATAGTTTGATTTCTTTCTCACTATTTCTGTTTCTCAGTGTGCACTTGGATTTGGTTTTCTCGAGCTCTTTTTCGCTGCCCGATAGGCTATCGGCTACCCTTTTTGTCAAGCCTTTTTATGGGCTCCTAATTCCTTTGCATTGCTCTATTATCTCATCATCCCTTCGATTGCGTGCTCCACGACATTCCTTATTTCCAGAGGTATGCCCCCCACTCTTGGGAAAAGGCGAGGTATACAAGTTTGGCACTTCTATTTAGTTTCCTTTTTCTTTTCTATTTGATCCATGATCCACTGAATATTCATGTTGCCATGCATCTTAAGTCATGTATAACTAGGAATAAAAAATGTGAATCCAAAAAACAAGATTTCGTTGTTACTTGTTTGATGAAGCTATCCTGTGTAAGTTTTTAATTTGTTAAACAACATGGGTATCAGATTGATAATCAAAAAATCTTCACCAAAAAATTTTAAGAATCATTGCCCGGTGACTTAAAACATGAAGTAAACTTTAGAAATAGATCTTGATTGATCAATGGGAATAAGTATAGCTGCTACACCGTATTTACTGAGTAGTGTATTGCGTTCAGGCAGGCCCGACCCTACGATTTTCGGGGCCTTAAGCAAGTTTTATTTACAGGGCCCCTTAATTTTTAGTACTACATATATTTGTTGTTCAAAAAGAATTTTGAAAGTTCCTTGTGGTGCAGTGGTTATTTGTAAGAATACCTTGTTGGACTCTTAGGCGTGAGATCTAGTTTCACCAATAGCATTTGGTTAGTATTTTTTTTTAACACTTGCAAAAGTATTGTCTGAACAAAATAGTGCCCAAAAGGTTCGAACACACAACCTTACGAATGTTGCTTCAGACTTTTACCACTAAACTACTACAAAACTTATTCGCAAAGCGGTCGGCAAAACATAAGTAGTATTTAATATGACTTACATTTCGGGGGCTCTTTTATTGGGCCGAAAACTGGAGGCCCTAAGCGATGGCTTGGTGAGCTGTGTTGGTTTGGTTCTGAATCTTCTGATGATATTGTTTGTATTGCTTTGATATGTATAGTTTGTTGTTTTGGCCGTGTATATTTACTTTCCCATGTCTTACCTTTTTGCAATTAACAATCTTGTTCTTCTTCTTTTGAACAGGGAATTGTTGGCTTGGACACATCATACGGCATACTTCATATAAAGGTAATGTCCCTGGTAGATTTGTATATGCTTGTAGTCCAGCCCCCTTCAACATCTCTCACAATGCGGTCTACGCTATTTGAAGCTAGATCGACATTAGTTGTGTAATGCATGGCTGAAAAGATGCGAGTCACTGTATGAATGACTAAATAAATATTAACTAACCAACGAATCGAACCCCCACCAATATTTAAGATTGCTAGAGTAGAGACGACATCTTACTCGGTAGCAACTCTTTGCCTCTTTCTTAGAAAAGAATAGGCTTATACTTTCAAGAGATTTACTTTGCATGAAAAAACTTCCATGTTTGTGATGGACTAACTGAAAAGCTGGTATTTTGGATTCAAAGGTAAAACTTGATGCTCTTAGCCACCTTGACTGTGATAAGTTGTATCTTCTGGACCTATGAACAATACCACCCCATTTTTGAATGTTGACTATTCTCAAATAGAGAATTAACTAAATATTCTTCCTGTTAGTTCTAAGGTCTACCTACTAACATGTTATTTAGAATTATTTATTTCTTCAAGCAGCGTAAGCTTGGTTTATATCCTTGTTTCATGCAGTATTTATGTTGTCCTCTTTGTTCTTGGTTCCATTTTCTTTCCTTTTAACAATAGATGGTTTTGTGCATCTTTTTCCGGATTGTGCTCCATATTCGGTTGCCTTCATTCTTGAGTTGTTGAATGTGTGCCGTTGTGCAGGTTGCCAATTTTATCATACAGAAGATCGTGGGCATATTTGGGACTCACAAGGAAACCACTTAAAGATGTAAGACTTCTTACTCTACTGTTTTTAAGTGACCCAATCTGCTACATATGTATGGACACAGATAATAGACACTTCCCTCTGCTTTATGCATTAGGAACTATGTACCTCAGAGAATTCCTCCTTAGTTAATGCATTCATCTTCTCAATTCAACATTATACTCTCAAAATCATAGATATCAAATCATAGATATGATTCAGAACTATTGATGCCTTCTAAAAAGTGTGGAAAGGGATTTGAGTTTTTTTAAGGCAAAATCCGAATTTGAGTCTAGGTTTAAGGAGAAGAGAGGCCGTAGTCAATTCTTAATTGCATGAATGAAATAGACATCAACTCTGAGGTGATGAAATTTGCTGATTTGGTTGTGTTCTTTGTTAGATTTACGTACTCAAGTGCTTTTTGGCACTTGCGTTGTCAAGTTTGGTAGTGATCTTTGTGTTTGAACATGGTGCCCAAGTATTGTGGAAAATGAAAAGTCTTTCAAATTTAAAGGGTAGTAAAGGCCGGGGCACCCACCATGTCCCGAGGTGGGCTTTATTTGGCTGGTATATTTTAGGAGACACGTTGGTAAGTTGAGGCATGTTGAGATCCTAAATGTGCTCCGTGCATCTTATCGTCACCTCTTCTTTGAATGCACTTATATGCTAGGCAGGTTTAGGGACATTTTCCGGAGAAGAATGACAGATAGAGCTCTGTTATGTAATTCGAGAGAGGAGATGGCTTGAGCTACTTCTCCCAGGAAAATCCATGACTCGCATTGTATACAAGCTGCAGTTATCCGCTACCGGTCGAGAAGGGAGAAGAATTGCATTGTATTCAAGGACAAATGCATCGATGTAAGAGCATTTTATTGGGTAATGTGAAGAAAACATCAGAACTTGCAAAAACTCTTGGAGAAATTTTAAGAAGACATGATTGTAGGTTGGTAAGTAGAGATTGGAGGATCTTTCGCGATCCTTGTTTTTTTCTTTTTTTCCTTTGAGAGCTCTTACTTTGGTTTGTTCATGTAGTCCAAGTTTGTTGCTTTGCTCCTTACTTTGTTATTTAATAGCGTGCCCAAAGCGTAGGACTAATGTCGGAGTTAGCAAGTTACCGGTAAGACCAGATCGAATCCTCAGAGACCGAAGGAACCGAGCGTGAAATTGTCTTGCGCGTGAGGGTTTTTAGCCTTAAAGCGGCAAACTTTGAATTTGTGATTTGGGGTGGAATTCTCTCGACTTCGAGAACGACTCGGAAGATTAAAAAGCTAATTAAAAGCAAGGCTAAGTCTAGGGGATTTCAACACCCATGATTCGGGTCGATTCATTCTCCTCTAAAATAAATAACGACATCTCCGAACGGAAGGTTTGACTTTTGAACTCATCTTTGAACTAGAAATGGTGTTCGGAAAGTTTAAGGTTCTTTGAGAAAATGGCAAATCCCGAGGGTGACATTGCCCAAAGTATCCCACGTGGCAAGGAGCGTAGCTCTTGCCTACGTAAGATCAATGAGGTTAACAACCCCCGGTTTTGGTACATAAAGATGAACCCCTAACTTTACTAAACAAGAAATGTTTACCACACGGTGAGGAGAGCGAATCAACCTAAGTCACGGGGTGCTAATCACCCCATGACTAAGCCTACGTAAGCTACTCACACAACATACTCGAAAACTTGACTAGAAATTTGAAGGAAATAAAGAACATGACGAATAACTCTAAAAACTGATTTTATATGAAGATCCTAGACTTGCCTACAACATTAAACTTTGAGAAATTAACAAACAAACATTACTAACTTGAGTTTTCAAAGGAAATGACTAGAAAATGAAGAACGAGAATTAACCGATGAAAACGGAAATAAACTAGATTTAAAGAGAGATCTTGAGTGTAGCTACAACATTAATACAAAAGAAATTAACTAGAAATGGAAACTTACATGAGTTCTTGAAGGAAAATCAAATTACAAGCTATGGAGGTTTTCCTCCTAAAAACTAGAACTAAACTAAAAAGGAGAGAGAAGAGAGAAAGAGAGGGGAGAGAGATATACAAAGTTTAGTCTTTCTCTCTCTCAAAATATCCAAAAAAATAGAAGTTTCCATAAGTGGCAAGTAATAAAGGTGCTCAAAAAGACTTACTGGGGCAAGTGGATCGATCACCGGCTCGGAGATGACGTTAAACATCCCCGAATGGAAGATTTGACTTTTGAACTCATCTAACTAGAAATGGTGATCGGTAAAGTTTAGGGTTCTTTGAGAAATTGGCAAATCCCGAGGGTGAACTCATCTAACTAGAAATGGTGCTCGGTAAAGTTTAGGGTTCTTTGAGAAATTGGCAAATCCCGAGGGTGACATCGCCCAAAGCATCCCATGTGGCAAGGAGCGTAGCTCTTGCCTATGTGAGCTCAATGAGGTTAACAACTCCCGGTTTTGGTACATAAAGATGAACCCGTAACTTTACTAAACAAGAAATGTTTACCACATGGTGATGAGAGCGATTCAACCTAAGTCACGGGGTGCTAATCACCCCATGACCAAGCCTACGTAAACTACTCGAACATTACTACGAGAATCATGACTAAAAACTTGAAGGAAATAAAAAACATGACATATAACTCTAAAAACTAATTTTATGTAAAGATCCTAGGTTTGCCTACAACATTAATTCACGAGAAAATGAAGAACAACAATTACTTACTTGATCTATAAGGACCCGTGTAAAAAAAAAAATCACTTTTTGGAGAAGTTTCGTTTTGGCCGATAAAAAGTCCCGGTAATTGCTCCTTGGATTTTTCAAATCACAACGGTATAATCGGAAGTTATTTTTGAGTAAAGCAAAGTCGTCTTTCACCCATTTTCTTCGGAGAAAAATGTGCCGTTTTTCGGTTTT
>JAXBDA010006183.1:0-21594 GCA_036023075.1 Gaultheria prostrata | reverse complement strand
GGGGGGGGGGTGGGGGGTGGGGGTGGGGTGGGGACCTTTCTGTTGAAGGTGATGCACATGGTGTTATTCAAATGCTTCAACGAGTAAGAGCTGTAAACTCTTGCGTAGCGGTGATCATCGAGGATACTACTAGCCTTGCCAATTCTCTTCATGATGTTTCTTTTTCTTTTGTTTCTAGAGATTGTAATAGGGTGGCTCATGTTGTGGCCAAGTATGCCCTATCTATTGAGTTACCTGCCACCTGGGATGGAAATTTTCCGGACTGGGGGAGGAGGGAAGCTCTTTTTGATGTTTCGCATTTACCGTAAGTAATAAAGTGGTTACCGATTGACAAAAAAAAAAGACTTCAGCATATGAATTTTTGCGACTTCTATCGTGGTCAAAACATATAATTTGAAGTTATGAATTTTGTTGTCCAAAAAATTCGGCACAACACAATAGACGCCGCAAAAGTTATGAATTTTTGTGGTTCAATTTTATATATATTTTTTCCAATTTATGAATTTTTGTTGTTCAAACCTACGAATTTTATGGTGTTTGATTACGAATTTTTGTGGCTCCAAATACCAACCTGCATAAACAACCTCCTTAAAAAGGTGTGTGTGTATGGGAACCATGCACAAAAACATATACAAAAACAAATACAAAAACAATTAGATCATGAAAATTTAGAGCATGAAAAAGAACCAACTTGCCTGCGCTTGTAAGGCAACTTGTAACCACAACTCCATTTCCAAAGTAGTTGTCCGGTAACGGTGGATCAAACCTCATCCGTCCATCTACAACCGTAAGGTATTTTACCTTTTGGTCATACCGCAATTTTAAAGCTCGAGTTCTGCTCTTCCAAACAAAGGCTGATATGACTTCAAATGTAGAGCACTTATCTGTTATCCCATCTTCCATGGCTGCCATCTTTAGTTTTTGAATCTTTTCATGGTCAAAACGAAATGATTTGTACACAACGTTTTCATTGTGAAGATCATCGCTGTTTGATAAATCCTCAACACTGCCATATTCATCATGTGGGAATTCAATCTGAAGCGGGTTTCGAGCTCTGAGTATAGTTCTGTCTAAGAAAGGAGAAACCTTTAATGACAAGCCCCTTGCAGTTTCAGCCCAGAAGTTAATGAAGTCCATGGCAGCACGTCCATCATATATCAAATGGTTTATGCATAGCCCCAGAACAAAGCCTCAATTCTTAAACCTGGTCACCTGGAAGAGTGTATTTGGTTAAAGAAAAATGGGTAAGATTGGTGTTCTATCGTGAGTGCAAGTGAAGTTTGATCCAGGCAGTTGATAGAAAATTATGGTACTATTTTGTTGCCCAACAGTGTGAAATATAACAATTTATTTTTCTCAAGATAATTGTTAATTTTTCAGATTGTAAATACCAATATTTTCAGATCAACGTGTTATCACTACAACAATAATAGTTAAATATGACAGTTAAAAAGTGTTAACAAACAAGAAAGATGACATTTTTTAAATTGTCATCTATGGAGGTGACATTACAAGTCTGCATTTTTTATGACAACTTGAAACTGTCATAAAAATCTATAGAGATGACACTTTTTGAGTGTCATTGAAAAATATAAGATAACAGTTTACCACCGCAGAGCCGGCCCTGACTTTTTGGAGGCTTAAAGCGAAAACGATGAGGAGGCCTTTTTCAAAATCTTAATGAGTAAAATATGAATAGATAAATTACATTTCGAGAAACAAATACTATTATTCATCAATAATAAATAACCCTAAAACGATGTACACAATTTTAATTACAAAATATACTTAGGGGTACTAAAATATGGGACCCTTAAATTCGTAGTTTTTTTGGAGCCTAAATCGACCGCAACGCTCGCTTTAGCTGAGGGCCGGCTCTGTACCACCGTCATCTTAGAATTTTAATTACGCTATAAAAGTATCATCTTCTATCACAAAGATGATGCATTAAATGTCTAAGATGACGGGTGCTTTTGCGTGGCGTCCATGTTGCACCCATTCCAAAAACATAACCCAATTCTGGTTCGAACACGTGACGTAGACATGGCTCCCACGTGGCCCTCCCTGTAGCTCATGCGTGGCGTCCATGTTGCGCCCACAAAGTGCTTTTGTGGCGGGCAATATTAGCTTGCCACATGACTTGATCTCAAGACCTTGAGTTCCTCGCACGCGCATGTTACCAACTTAGCTAGCTAGCACGTTGGTTGTTAACAAAAGACAAACAAAAATATTTATACTGTATTTTTTAAAATTTCTTAAACCATGATAGTCAAAAAGTGTCATTAAACACAAAAGATGACAGTTTCAAAACAATCATCTTTAGAGGTTACATTAAAAGTTATGATTTGTTATGACAGTAAAAAAATGTCATTGAAACATAACGATGACGGTTTTAAACGGTCATCTTATCTATCTTCCATTCAAAAAAAAAAAAAACAGTTCTAGTTCGAACACGTTGCTCACGCATGGCTGCCCAGTGGAGCTCACGTGGCGCTCCCATGGCGCCTACGTAGCACTTGTGTGCCTAGCTAATATTTGGTTGTCCCAGGACTCGAACTCAAGACCTGGGGTTCCTAACGCGTGCGTTTTACCAACTGAGCTACAACGCTTGTTGTTGATAAAAGACCACAAAATATTTATATTATATTTTAAAAAAATTTTAAGCTGAGCACTTTTAGTATCGGTATTGGATTTAAACTGTTACCTTAGATATTGAAAATATAAGATGATGGTTTTAAATTGTCATCTTATACATTTAATAACGCTTTTTGACCGTCATCTTTTATGATCAACTTCAATATCGGTTCTAATTAAAACTGATATTAAAAGGGCTTAGTTTCAATGTCACTTTTAAGAAAACTGACATTAAAAGGTTTTCCATATGGGCTTCTGGAAGCGCCTTGTTTTAATGTCGGTTCAAACTGACATTAAAGAAAGAGATAATAATGTCATTTTTATTCCAAACCGTCATCTTATATCGCAAAGATGACAGTTTTTAGGATAGACTGACATCAAAACTCTAACCTCATATTTTCGAAAAACTATGATTGTTTCAATTTTTGGTGTGTCATCCTTAACCATTTTTGTAGTAGTGTATTTTTTATAAGTAACAAAATTCTTGACCTACAAAATGAACAGTGTGGATTGTTAAGGGCGTGAAACTCACAACACTAGATAGTGTATTTGAGAGGTTTGTGAATAGAATTATCATTTATCCAAAGGCATAAAAGAAAATAATAATGTATGCAGGGATGGATCTAAGGGGGGTCATGCGGGGGAACGTGTTCCTGCTGACCCTCCTAAAACTCCAAAAAAATAATAATTTAATATTATATATTTAGCATAATTTATAATATAACGCTATATTAGCATACGCACTTATATATATCTCAAAAATAAAAAATGTAGAATTAATTTTGTGCATCAACTTTCGTTGGTTGGTTCATTTATAATGATTAATATATAAAGTGTTTGTTTATTGTTTATAAGATTTATCTATTTGATTTTTTTTTATATATTTTTAACCGTCGTGGAGAAATATTTTTAAAAAAATCATCAATAAAATCATCTCGATGATTCTAAAGACTTGTCAATGTCAATGTACACAATACTCTAAAATTTTTGTCTAACATTGTGTGCTTAGTTTTTGTTATTATTATTCTTTTTTATTTATTTATAAAAAGTATGCATTATAAACTTTATAGTTTGTAATAAATGTCTTAATTTAGCAAGATCGTTCACTAGGGAAAAAATTGTACAATTATAATTAATAAAATGCCCCCACTAAGTTAGATTTCTAGATCTGTCCCTAAATGTATGAGGAGGCCGGCTAGTGAGAGGTTAATATTTTTAATGGCAGCCAGTGAGAGTTGAAACCAAATTCTTCCCCCCCCCCCCCCCCCGGTTGTGCGGTTAAGGTTGTTGTACACGACCTGAGACTCTTCCTCCCCCCTACTCCTCTTTCATCGTCATTGGTCCTTTTGACATAACATTCTCAGCCACCTCCGGTTTGGTAGGAAAGAAAGCGGTAGTCAGTGACGGGATCCGATATGTGTACACCGCCACGTAATTCTCAACTTATCTATTTTTTGAAACAGAATGGAGAAGATCATGATAATATACGTCCAATGTAACTTACATAATTGAGTTCATTATAAATTTTTAGGACACAGCCGAGCTCATCATCTAAATATAAAACGAGAAACACACAAGGCAATCGATGTCTTTCACCCCAACCCAGACATAACCTGACGCAAACTGTGGCACTTCATATCTGCCTTAGATTCATACCTAGAATCAACAGTCTCAAAAGAGATAAAGTACTAGTTAAAAATAAAAGACAAAATACTCAGGCGATCTGATGGACTCTTACTAAGTATGAACACACCAATGAACTATCACAAACTACAGATCTTCCAAGCCACCACGAGTTGTTTCACCAAAGATATCACATTAGATTAGATCACTGTTGTCACGGATGTCGTTGGGAAGCAACTACGTATGAAAGAACCCATTCTGTAGACGAAAAAATTTATCGAATGACAAAACTAACTACTACTACAAAAGCGAGAGACAAAACTCTCTCAAATCAAACGACAAGTCGTTGATCTGGAGAGACAAAGAGGGGAGAAAAAAATGAGGAAACAAAAATAAAATTATGGCCCGGGGGGGGGGGGGGGAATGGAGAAGAAGAAAAATTTGTGACGGCTAGGGTTGAGAGAGAGAGAGAGAGAACCTGCCGATATGCATGAACTTTTCCCTTTCAGTGGTATACCGGGTGTAACGTTATTGGAGTGGCAAAAAACTATTACGTAATGGCCGATATTTAAAATCATCTTTTCAAATCCTAGCTCCGCCCCTAGAACTAATGAGCGGTCAAGCAATTCGAAGATCTAAAACGGAAATATCCTTTTTTTTTTCTTTATTCGTTACGTTTTTTCTCCATTTCTCTCTAATCCATGCTTACCAAACATAACAAAACACCCAAGAAGAAAAAGGTTAGAGACAATAATAACCAACCTGAGCAGTCAAAGGTGGCACCTCAGTTATGGTTTTCGCGGTAGGATCTTCGTAGACCAGGTTTGCCATGGCCACTGTATCATCACCTATATCGTGTATCGTACAATTGGCTTTGGCCTCAACAAAAACAGCACCTACATCCGTGCAATCCACCACCAGCCTGCCCTCCGAGTCGGTGGTTAGCCGCCCAGCAAGTGGGTAGTAGTGAACAAGAACCTTAGACAATGAACTCTTTAAGGTTTCCACCAGTTTTTCCTCCTCGTTGCCTTTGTTATCAGTTGGTAGATAGCAATAAACTGTGGTTATCTTCAAAGGGAAGTTGTCAATGTTTGAGAGGAAGTAAAGATTACCTTTCTCAACTGTATCCTCTACTGGAGGAACTAGAGTTGGCTCTCCCCTCTCCATATTGAGTTCCAACATATTGTTTCTTCTAATCACCAATAGAAATGAACAACTTTTGCTTGCCAGCCTTGACACTGTCAAGGCTATTTATATATAGATATACAGGGGCGGGGTCAGGATTTTTTACTCGGAGTTAGGTGACACCCAAAAATAATATTTTTCCTCTATCTATCCCACAAAGTAGTTTTTTTTTTTGTTTTTTTTTATAAAATGACGTGCAATTTTTATCTAAAAATCTCAATTATATAGATTTTTAATTGTGTCAAAAAATATAAAAATTGTGCACGAAAGTGGTTTATTGTTTTATCCAAAAATTGAAGGTTTTTTTCGGTAGTGGACTATCTTTATGGGAGGAGGGTGTAATTAGTATAAAAAGAGTACAAGTGTTCTAAGATTAATTGTTTCTAGCATCCAAAAAGACACATTTTCATATGTTAATCATCCATCAACATACTTAATACCCAAAATTATACATTTTTCAACAATTAATCACTTATCAATATGCTTAATAACAAAAATAAGACAATGCTTTGAGGAATAACACTGTTCTTATAATATGATAATAGTTTTTTTTTTTTTTTTTTTGACCTTGGGTGGCAGTTGCCACCTTCCCCCTCTTACGTACCCTCCGTCACTGCACATACATATAAACGATATATCTATCCGCCAATCCATTTTTTTATCCTCGAAGAAAGGGTGAGTTTCCCACTTGATAAAATCAGATTTTATCAAGAGTTGATTTTATCAAAATTTGATAAAATATGATTTTATCAAGTGGGAAACTCACCCAAAGTCAATAGCGTTACTTGTAAGTTAAATGCATACGAGGACAACAAGATGCCTACCATTTGGCTATCCATCCATCTACCTATCCCTATCCCTATCTACCTATACTTCATACTATGCATATGTCTGAAACACGACATCTTTTCCTTATTTAAAAAAAGTAAAACAAATTCAACAAATATTCACCTTAGCTACTAAAGTTCTTTCCCTTTGTTTGTTTTCCACCTGACAGAGAAAAAATCTTTCAAACTTCCCCCTCACAATTTCTTCACAATCAAAATTTCTGCTGCAATAAAATTTTACATTTAGTATTAAATCTAGTATTACATCATCAACTATCACATTTTTTCTTGCATCTGTACATAGTACGAGTATTGCACTTCTATATGTATATGTGTCTATTCTTATACACGTCAGAGTGAAGCTCTAACAAACAAAGTATATTAAAAAACATAAGTCTTCTAGGCTTACGTTCAATAATTGGAGCGTATACAACAAACTTATCGTTATTTAAAATCCTCTTGTTCGTATAAACAGACTAGTTTAACGGCTTCGTGCGTTGTACGAGTGTGATGTTCGTGTGTATTTTGGTTTACAAACTCTAGGGGCTCAAATGCGTAAGCAACAAACTCCAGGGACTCAAATTCGTAAAGCAACAACCTCCAGGGACTCAAATGCGTAATTTAGCCATACATAGCCAAAAGACCAAAAGGGCATAGCATTGTGGCAGAATTACAAGAAAACCAATGGGGCAATTTCCAATTGGAGGGAAAAATTGGCAAAAAGTGGCAATTGACCAAACACCAAGTTGGAATGGCCTCTCTTTTATAAGCCTCCGGTTTTGGATACCAATAAACTGTGGTTATTTTCAAAGGGAAATTGTCGATGTTTGAGAGGATGTAATGAGAAACCTAGCTTCTCAATTGTATCCTCTAGTGGTGGAACTCGAGTTGTCTATCTCCTCTCTAAATTGAGGTCCAGCATACTTTGCAAAAGAGAATATGATACAAAATGGGGAAAGGATACCAATGGGAGAGAAAAATGTAGGATAGGTTCTGTGACAGATGAGCTGGAGAGTAAGAATGATTAACAATAAACAACAGAAAAGGAATAGAGTGATCAAGAGGAAGGGTGAAGAACAGAGCAGAATTGTACAGAAGAGACTAAGGTAGAATATAACACTTAGACTAGTCTATGGCAGCCCCCAAATGACCTAGAGAATGGGATGACCACACTTGGAAGAATGTTCTCTTTCCAAAATAAGTGATTATCCACTTTCTCTCTCTAGAATCAACCTTGGGAACGTAAGGGAATGCTTCATATTTATAGGCAATCTGAGCCAATGATCAGGCGCCAGGTTGTCGCCCTATAATATGAGAACACGTGTCCCCTCCGTACATCCTGACTGCGCGGGTGACATCACTTGGGCGCGCTACTCCACCCCTCACACAGAGAACCTCTTATTCTTTTATAGCCACCAAACCGCAAGATCTCCCTTTATTCTCGTGCAGCGAAGCCTCAGGGGGCCTCTCAGGTCTTGCCTTCAGACCAAAGCAAGTATGATTACTTGGGCTAAAATAGACTGTCTTCTCGCGTTCTTGCCCATTCATCCAGGCTGCGCCAGTCATGAGACTCCTCGGCTTTTCTCCGTGTATGGATGGCCCATGGTCACAAAAGAGAAGTTTCTTCAGTTGGGCCTTGAAGGGTGCGCAACTGGGAGCTACCGCGCGGGGTAGCCCGCGCTGATGGCTCCAAGCGGTCAATACCGCGCGGAAACGCCACGTGTCACGCGATGGTGCGTGACATTTGTCATCACCTTATTGGGAGGTCAAACTTGAGACTCCTCCATGTAGGTCGATCAATACGCTGACCTTCCTTACAATAGCCCCCACGCGCGTGTGTGACACGCAAGTGCGTGGTCGTATTCTTTACGGGCTATCGCACGCACGTGTGACATCAGCATGTGTCTTTTCAGTTGTACCTGCCATCATGGCGCCGTTTCTGATTTTCAAAAATTCCTGATAGAGGCGTCGGTTCGACAGCTTTAAACGGTCGCGTCTTTTAGGGGTTTTAATGGCGGTGACCGTTCATGGTACAACAACCGTTGCTCCTCCCCTTATAAATACTCGAAATAGTCGGTGATTCTTCTCACACTTGTAATTTCACTTTCTCTCTCCAAAAACTCACTCTTCTCTCTTCTCCGACCCAAAGTTCATTCATTTTTCCCGATCATGCCGCGAGGAGAGCAAGGTGTAGAGGGCAGACCAGTGGTCAGAGGTGGGCCAGTCCCATCGTCAGGGGAGTGGCGTCGGGCTCCTTACTTCAAAGGTTTGGAGGACCTTTTCTGGGCGAAGGTCGAGTCATACGACCCCGTCGGCAGTGGTCCCGACGACCCCCTTCCAATCATTCCTGAAGCTTCTTTGGAAGATGCAGATTTTCTTCCCCCTTCTTCTGTTCTTAGATTTGGCCTTGAGAAAGGCAATTTTCCTTATTGCCCGGTGAATTATGCCGCCACTTCTCAGCCGCCCTCTTTCTAGGGTGACTGGGTGGACGCTGTGTTGAAGGTGGAGGAGTACAAGAAGATTTTGGAGGACTCCTACACCATTGAAGCCATCAAGATTTCCAGGAGTCTGACGTTAAATAAGAAGAATGAGAATATGGATTTCTTGGTGTCGCGTTGGAGTAGCGACATGCACAGTTTTGTGTTTCCTTGGGGTGAGTTTGGGCCAGCTCTCCAAGACACCTCCGCGCTACTCCATCTTTCTACGCGTGGAGCTGCCGAACTTGATGTACAGGGGTTTTCCATGGGGGAGCAGGAGACCGTGATCAGACTGAAGTCGATGTACAAGAAGACGGGCCATCTGGGCTCCCAGTGGGACAAGGATGGAAATCAGAGGGTTGCTACTGATCCTAAGAAGACGTCGTGGAACAGCTGGATCTGCTCCTTTTTCAGTGATTACCAGTCTGAGAAGGTGGGGGCCACGGAGCGCAAGTATATCGATGGCCCGGAGTTTGAAGGTGATTACTATCTACCCGCCTTTATCGTGTTCTTTCTGTCCTTCATTTCTCCTGACTTTCCAGTTGACGCACCAAGTGACTTTACCTATCCCTTGGCGGTGAAGATTGCCCAAGGGAAGCGGTTTCCCTGGGGCCTCTCTTCCTTGGCCACTTGTACTGGCAACTTGACCGGCGTTCTGAGAATTTTGCGAGGTCAGTGGGTTGTTATGCAATTGCATCCATGATTCATACACAGTTTCTGACCGCGCTAGTCTACAAGTATTTCCCCTCAACAACCCCTAGAGCAAGGAAGTTCCCTCCGCAGGTTTCCAAAAGAGTAGTTGATGAACGCGGGCACCCTATTAAGGAGGCAGATGGCCGCTATAAGGTGACGCTGGAGGGTCCTGTTTGGCCCATCATACTCCGCTGGGATAATACCTCGACCTCGAAGCTATGGGAGGATTATATGGATGATGAAGCTCGGCTGTACCCGCGCCCCTGCACCCAGGCTTTGGATGGCGTCTGCCGTTATAGTTCTGTCAATGCGCCCTAGGAGGTGGACTTCTCTGATCAACATATGGAGAAGCGTGGGTTGATGATCAGTATTTTCACGATCAGCCGCCCATGCTATCTCCTTTCTATGAGCTCTGAGGGCCGCAAGACGGTTGTTTATCGACCGGACAGGGTGGCACGACAGTTCGGATATGACCAAGTAGTTCCAGGCGTAGGGCCCGAGCCTGCGGAGTTCGTGGAAGCCTTTAACCGCTTTCTGTTGAGTTATTTTGATGCACTTCTAGATGGGGTTACACACTGGCGCTTTCCAGACACACTCCGCATTTCGTTGGTAACCCCTCTTTACCGTTTATTTTGGAGAAAGAACTTGGATTCTTTTTATAGTTTTGTTTAAGGGAACGTGCAACCAGCCAGACTGCGCATGGTGTATAAGCCGGACTTGTCCCTGCAAACTATGAAGCCACAGACTGCTGGCTGGCGCGGTGTGCGAAGCCGCTGGGTTTTGAAAGGAGGCGCGGAAGTGGCGAGCGTTGGTGTTGAAACAGCTGTGCCTACATCCACTTTGGCATGTACCAGCACTTGCACAAGGGTGCACACTCGATCGCAGGCAACGCAGGACGTACCTGAAGATCCCGTTGGAAGGCGCACTTGGAGGAGATTAGCAAGGGTAAGCTTTTTACCATTGTTATTTTCCTCCTATTTCTTTTTCATTTATCTTTTTGATTATGATCCCTTTTCTCTTTTGTAGGCTGATACTGGACGACCCGTCATTGTGCGGCGGTCTTCCCCCCGCGCTTCTCCACCTCTTCCTCTTGTCCAGGGTGATACAGTGGTTCACGCTGGTCAGGAGTTGGCAGAGGAGTTGGAGCGCAGAACCGCCGCTAGAGAGCCGTTCCTTCCTCCTGAGTTGCGCGGTGTGCCCCTCCAGCAGCAGGATGATAGCGATGAAGATGATAACGTCCCCATCAGCGTAGTGCTGGCGCGCCAGGAGGGTATTGGGCCAGTCGAACAAGCTGCTATCGAGCCAGAGCTCGATGACCCTAACCATCCCCAGGCCCAGGAGAGGAGAGAATTTCTTGAACAGCTGTTCGGGCGGAAGAGTGATTCCTTGAACAGAATGCTCGAAACACGCGGCTCGGGAGTGGTTGATCAGCCTCCCGTGACTACGCGCATACCTGATGAAGATCCGCCTGCGGGGGAATGGAGTGCGAAGGAGGCTTTGGTAAGGGGTACGAGATTGAGCCCTATGACGACAGTGATTACGAGGGTCTAACATCTGAAGGGAGCCAGCCCTTCGAAGAGGATAATGCGCCGCCGTAAACTGTCAGCGTTGCACAAGTTCATACCGAGCCGTTGGCTACAGGGCCCCGCACTGGCGCAGGTATTCATAATGATTCCACAAGAACTTTTCACAGCACAGGGGGTGATATCCAGCCGCGCTCTGGGCTAATCCCCGTTCACGAACACAGCTTAGGAGATTATGTACCTGTGATCAATTTTGGGCACCCAATTATTGCTGACCTCTTCCACGATGATTTTTCAGAGTTAGAGGCAGCTGCTGGGCTGCGTGGGAGCAGAGTTGAGGAGATTCTGGAGGAACACGAGCCTGCGCCCGTGCCACTCAGGCTGGACACTTCTGTGAGGGATGCTGCTGACCGAGAAGACTCCGCCACGAGTCCCAGGGTGGTCCAAACGCCTGAGATTACTCCTCCAGGTAGCGGTGCGATGGCAGAAGGTGATAGGACTTCGGTGCCTTCACATCCGCCCTCACCTGCCAGGCGTGAGCTTCAGCAATGCCCAACTACTCGGTCCCCCGGTCATTCTGATTCTTCCATCAGGGTTGTTGGTGAGTCTTCCGCACAGACAGACAGGGTACTTTTCAAGCAGTTCCGCGTGTCTAGGGCCTACGTGCCCATCTTGCAATGGGTTGATCAAACGCACCCAGAGACACTTGCGGGCTTCAAGGCGAAGAGTGAGGTGATGGGTGGGATGTGGCTGGACAACTTCTGCTCCCTGTTGAAGACCTTGCATATGATCATGATGATGGAGTTCACCACCCCTTTCTTTAACAGTGTCAGGGCCAGCTTCGTGGCTCTAGAAGACTTGGGTTTTGACATCAGTTGGGTTGTCGCGCTTTTGGACAAGCTTCATGAACGCCACAAGGAGATCAAGTTGCTGCCCCGTATCGCAGATAAGGAGTTTGACATTCTTGAGCTGCAGAAAGACATTGAGGATATGCAGGTCGAACTGCAGAAGAAGAAGGATGAGCTGAGCGCCCTTGTTCAGGAGAAAGAGGCCCTCAGTGCTGCGCATGAGGCTTCTATTGATGTCAGCGACCCAGTTTCCAAGGGTCTGTTCCCTGCGCGCGTGTAGGGTTTATTTTCTTATGTTAATTTTTGTGATGTACTGGATTTGTCCCACCGTATAATTATGGAAATTTATGTGGTTCTTTGCTGCTCTTTCTCGCATTTTTTTTTATTGCTTCTTTGTATGTCTTTATCTATTATGCTCCCTCTTTGCTATTTTACTTTATTTGGTTAACCAGATTTACTTTGAATAATTCAATCATAAAAACTTGTAATATGAACTAAAACTCTATTCATGATCTCGGTTAGAGCTAAAGATGTCATATTTCATTAAAGAATTGACTGGAACCGTCAATCATGAAATATACAATAGCAGCTAAAGGAAACAAAAGATAACTTCTGGCTGGCTCACCAGGAAGAATGCCTCAAACTGAAAGATTGTGGATAATACTTTTTTATGAACTTAACATTTATGGGTCCCGTGAGATGACCATCATTGACCCTGGACAACCTGTAGTGTCCGCTTGAACTTGACTTGATGACCTTGTAAGGTCCCTCCCACTTCGGGGTAAACTTTGGGAGCTTCACGTTCCTCATGACATCCATGGTCGATCTCCAGACAAGATCCCTATTTCAAATTCTCAGGGACTACACCTTTGTGGTAAAACTTGGCCACTGACTCCTAATACTGCAGCTGGTGTTCCGCTGCAATCTGCCTTCTTTCTTCTAAGGCCTCAAGGTCTGCGCGCCGCTCCGCCTCTGTTACTTCTGTAGCCAGCGCCAGCCGCGCGGATGGTACACTTATTTCCACTAGGAGGACTGTCTCAGCGCCGTAGACGAGATTGAAGGGGCTTGTGCGCGTGGCCTTTCTTTTCGATGTTCTGTATGCCCAAAGAGCCGTGATCAAGTGATCAGCCCATGCCCCTCCGTTTTCATCCAGGAGTTTACTCATTATCCGTGTCAAGGACTTGTTTGTTGCTTCTGCCTGGCCGTTTCCTTGAGGATAGTAGGCCGAAGACGTATGATGCTCGATAAAATACGAATCTAACAATTCCCCCACGCTTTTGTTAATGAACGGTGTCCCGTTATTTGATAGTATTACTTTGGGTATTCAAAAATGACAGATGATGTTTTCCCTAATAAATTGTGCCACAGCCGCGCTAGTCGCATTTCTGAGAGGGATTGCCTCTACCCACTTGGTGCTGATTTTTGTAGCTGCCAAAATCCACTGATATTTTCGTGAGTGCGGAGTTATAGGCCCTAAGAAGTCCATAGCCCAAGTGTGGAAGGGGTAGGGCGCGCGGATGGCATGAAGTTCAACTCCTGGAGCGTGTACTAGGTTTCCAAACTTCTAACAGGCATGGCATCTGCGCACATGCTTTTTCGCATCTAATTCCATTCTTGGCCAATAATAGCCAAGGTGGATGATGTGCTCATACAACTTTCGGCCACCCTAGTGCTCCAACTCGTGGGATTTGTGCAAGACTTCCTCGGCTTCCTTGTTAGACAGACATCGCAAGGGAATGTGGTCTAGGGCCCTTCTGTACAATCTTCCATTCTCCATGAAGTAGCGTTTGGCGCTCCTTTTGACCTCCCTTCGATACTCCTTTTCCATGGGTAGAGCCCCCTCTTGCAAGAAGTCAATGTACTTCTGCCTCTAGTCTCCTTCGACTGAGAAGCAACATTCTCGCTCCAAGGTAAATAGTGAGCAACGCTTGCAACCATTGAGGATTGCCGCGGCGTCCTGCTTCATTTCTGGCCAATAATAGCCCTGTCTCTGGATTCTTCAGTAGAGGGAAATCTCATTTTCTCCGCAGGTTTTATCATGGATTTGACGTAACCTCTCCTTTGCCTCCTCGGGATCTATACAGCGCGCTAGCCATCCCTGGGGGCCGCGGTAGTATAGCTGTTTCCTCACCATAGTCAACTGCGCGACTTCACATATGGGCAAGCCGCCTTCTCCAGTTGTTAATTGTGTTATGATCCTCTCCTGCCATTCACCTTTGGCATGCACCTCATTCATTTGTTTGATTACAAACGAGTCTATTCTTTTAACAATTTCAATTGACACAGCGCCTTCTTCAAATTCAATCTTTGCTCCAAGAGTGGCCAGCGCGTCGGGAAACCTGTTATCTGACCTGGGCCTGTGGATGATTTCCACGTCCTCGAACTGCTGCATCAGTTTCTGTACGGTGGCCCTATATGGTGCAAAGGCGGGGTCTTTAACTGCGTACTGTCCTTCCGTCTGTAAAATAACGAGTTTTGAATCCCCCACAATTTTGAGGATTTTAATCCCCTTTGTGATGGTTGCCAGGAGCCCTAGGATCAAAGCTTCATATTCTGCCTCATTATTTGAACACTGAAATGCTAATTTGTACGCCAGACATTCGCGCTGACCATTACTGTTCTGTAAGACAATCCCCGCGCCACCAGTTCCTCCTGCGGCCCCATCGAAGCTTAGCGTCCACATGACCTTGTTGTCTGTGGCCGCTAACGCTTCAAAACCGTCTCCTGGGAGTGCTTTTTCGATTGGCTCGCACTATCCGCTTGGGAATTGTACCAATAAGTCAGCGAGGGCTTAGCATTTCATTGCGTGGGGTGCTAGGCAGGGATTTCAAATTCTGCGAGCGCTAAAAGCCAGCGCGCCACTCTCTTAGCGAGAGCTGGCTGCGAGAGCAGATATCGGACTGGGTCACTCTTTGTGACAATGTGAACTTTGAATGATAGAAAATAGTGACGGAGTTTTTGTGCGGTGAAGACCAGAGCCAAGCAGTGTCACTCTATGGGGGTATATTGCTCTTCAGCCCCCTGTATTTTTCGACTGATATAATATATTGGTCGCGCCGCTCCATTAACATCTTCGACAAGGAGGGCTCCAATGGATCTCGGGGTGGACGTCAGGTAAAGAATAAGTGGCTTCCCCTTTTGGGGCGCGATCATTGTTTGCGGGGAAACCAAGACAGCCTTGACTCTATCAAAGGCTAGCTGATGATCTGCGCGCCATTCAAACTTTGCCTTGCCCTTCAAAAGATCACTGAAAGGTGCTGAGATTTCCACGAGTGCGGGGATAAATCTTCGTAGGTAGGACACCTTTCCTAGGAACCTTTTGAGGGTTCTTTGGGAGTGGGGCGGGGGCATTTCCACTATAGACTTTATCTTCGTCTCGTCTGCCTCGATTCCGTGTCTGTGAACAAAATATCCTAAGAATTTTCTTGACGCTACCCCAAACGCACATTTCAAGGGGTTCATCCTCATGTTGAATTTTCTGCATCTTTTGAATACTGACTCCAGATGTTCAAGATCAAATTTTTCCTTGGATTTTACTACTAAGTCATCCACGTAATCCTCCACGATGTGATGCAGCATATCGTGAAAGATTGCTGTCATCGCGCGCTGGTAGGTGGCACCAGCGTTCTTGAGTCCGAATGGCATGACAGTGTAGTAGAAGTTTCCCAATGGGGTTCTGAATGTTGTCTTCTCCGCGTCCTCTGAAGCCATCTTGATCTGATTGTACCCGCTGAACCCGTCCATAAAGGAAAACATTTGGTGACCGGATGTCGTGTCAACCAATGTATCAATGTGGGGCAGCGGGAATTCATCCTTTGGGCAAGAGTTGTTGAGGTCGTGAAAATCGACACACACCCGAATTTGGCCGTTCTTTTTCTTTACGGGAACAATGTTTGCAAGCCAGAGCAGATACTGGGTCGGCTTGATGAAGCCTGCTTTCCTCAGCACCTCTTGTTTAAACTTCTCCTCTAAATCGGGTTGATACTTGCGTTGACCCTGTTTAACAGGTTTGGAGTTCGGGAACACATTTAAGTTGTGAGACACCAACTCAGTGTTTAACCCCGACATTTCCTCATAATGCCAAGCGAACACATCGCTGTACCGCTGTAGAAGCGATATCAATATTCCCTTTAGGCCACTCTTGAGCGTCGCGCTAACAAACATAGGCCTCGGAGTTCCTTCTCCAATTCGTAGATTAACTTCCTCTAAAACCTCTGGCTTCGGACCATCTTGCATACATTCTGGCTCAGGTTCTGGTTTCACAACCTCTTCTTCTTCCGTTGGCTCTGGAATCTCTTTCTTGCTTTCTATCCCATTAGCCTTTCGGCAGCACGGGTCAGACGCCTCAACTTGGCTATCTGGCCCGCCACCCCGTCAGAAACAGTAAACGGTCCTGCCACCCTCTATCACCTTCGTGACTTTCCTTGGCCCTGAAGACTTGCTTGACTGTCGGGGCTCCGCTTGCTCGCGGGCGCCCCTTTTCCTGGTACTGGCGGGCACGGCTGGCTCGCCGATGCCCCATCATCCCTTTTGAAATCTTCCCACTTAGGGAGCTTTACCCCAAGCGGTCTCGAGATCACCGCGCTAGATGCCTCCTGGAGTTCCGTGAAGTACACTGCATCGGAAAGGTCAGCCTCGCATGTCTCAAATGGTCTTTCAGATGCGCCTATAGTGATTTGCTTACCAGCCCAAATGCCTTTCAAACATTGGTGCTAACTAGACGGCACCGCCGCGTATTTGTGCATCCAACTTCGTCCCAAGATGATGTGATAATTCATCTCCGCATCGATGACGTGGAATTTCGTAGCCGCGTAGATGGGTCCTATTGAAAGGTTAACAACAATGTACCCCAATGAATTCTTCCTGTCCCCCTGGAACCCTGTGATTCCTATGAACGACTTGACCATCTTCTCCTCTGTCAGACCGATTCTTTTCAGTGTGGCGAGCGGCATAATGTTGATAGAGGCTCCTCCGTCCAAGAAAGCGCGCTTGAGCTCTACGTCATTGATGTATGCGGTCACGTACAGTGGCCTGTTGTGCGAGTACTAAACTCTCTTGTCAGCATCGGTGAAGGAGATGGTGTTAGAGTCGGTCCTGATGGTTCTGGGAATGTATCCCCCCTCCGCGGCGCAAGCCTCATGTCCTTCTTGCGCGATGGCGACTATTGCTTTGGTCATCTCGAGGCGTGCCCGCGGGGAGAATCCCATCCCATCCAAGAAAGCTTTGAATTTTGTACTGTTCTATAGAATCTTGGCCCCATTCTCTGGATCAGGGACTACCACTGGAGTATCATATCCTGTAATTTCATCAATCTCATCATAAAAAGACGTCATGTAAGCCTCCTCATATCCCTCATCTTCTTCGTATTCCCCCTCATCCGCGTGTCCGTACGTTCTTTCATAGCGATAGTCATCTTCATAGCCATAGACCTCTTCGTAATCGTAGGTCTCCTCATAGTCGTATGTTTCCTCGTAATCGTACGCATCCATGTCCCTCATAAAATCGAAGCACTCAGCCATGTTGGCTGTCCCGTGCTCGAGATAGGGGTTCGTGCACACATCTTGAGGCTTAGTCATGATGCGCAACTCGTTGTTGTCTAGCTTCTTTTTGAATATTCTCCTCAACGTCCAACATTCGCTCGTTGCGTATTTGGCATGGCGATGATACATGCAATACTTCGGGCTTTCTCTATCTGCGCGCGAGGGTGGTGTTTCGATTTCTGGCAGTATCAGTTCTCCATCTGCTACCCATTCCTTGACTAATTCTCTCACCTCATCCATGCTACAGGGGTACTCTGGGGCTGCGGGATCATCCTGTAACGTTTTCTGCTTCTTCCATGGTCCGTTCCCATTTTTGTTGCCTCTTCCCCCCTGCGACTTGCGCAAGGGCTGAGTGGAAGTTGCAGTGGAGGCAACGGATTGCAGCTTCTTTCCCTTCTAGCCGCTCGGGGTCACGCGTGAAGAGTGCACGACAGTGTACCTTAGTTTATACGCTGCCTCCAGTAGTGCGGAGAAGGTTTGGATTTTGACGTTGACAAGGTATGGCTGGAACTCCAGTGCAGATTTCGACTAAGTGCTCCTCATCAACTGGTTCGAGGCAATCCACCGCGCGATCCTGGAATCGCTTAATGTAGTCAACTATGTCTTCACTGTGGCCTTGCACCTCCTTAACCAGTGATAAGCTTGTGACTTGTTCGCGCGTTTGAAAGAATTTGGTGTAGAAGCGGTTCACCATTTCTTCCCACGTGGTGATTGGGTAAGGTGTAAGATTGACGTACCACATGTACGCGCGCGCAGTGAGGGACTTGGAAATCTTGCGCAAGCGAAGGTTGTAATCCCCTGAGTAAGCTCCTAAGGTTTCAGTGAACCTTACCACATGTTCTTGCGCGTTGCCATCTTTGCCATCAAACTTGACAAACTTTGGCGGGGTATACCCTTCGGGGTACGGCATCTGTAGGATAGACAGAGGGTAAGGTGGTTGAATATCAGGGCTGGCCAGGGAGGGTAGAGTTGCTTTGGTTTTCTCTTTTTGGAAAAGAGCTTGAACGTTGGCCATGGTAACAGCTTAGTGTAAGCCATTGTCTCCGTTGCCCCCCCTTTGGTGAACTGAACCTGTTCCAGTAGCCTGAGCCGCTGGAATAGCATGGGCTTGGTTGCTCACCGGGTGTAAGGTCTGTGGGCCACCACCAGCAAGACCCGCACCTTTAGCTCCCTGGGCCTGTGCAGCCCTTGGTGCTACTGGTGTATTTGGTCCAACCCCAGCATGGATCTGCTGAGCCGCCTGTGCTGGTAGTGCCCTTGGCAAGGCTGTTGTGATAACCTCCGTGAGACCTGCAATAGCTGTTAGGAGCTGCATCTGGGTGGCGCCAGTTTGCATGGTCTGAAATAGGTTCGGAGGAGGGTTTCCTTGGTTTCCACCGCCACCTTCATTTCTAACTTGACTGGAGGTTGCATCCTCCATAAAAGGAGGTCCATCATGAACCAGATCATCGATTTTGGCTGGGCTGCGAGCTGCTGTTCCTAAGGTTTGAAGACCACTTCTCGTGTTTACCATTAACCAAATTACCTCCCCAGCAGAGTCGCCTGTTGTAGGATAGGTTCTGTGATAGATGAGTTGGAGAGGTAAGAATGATTAACAATAAACAACAGAAAACGAATAGAGTGATCAAGAGGAAGGGTGAAGAACAGAGCAGAATTGTACAGAAGAGACTAAGGCAGAATATAGCACTTAGACGAGTCTATGGCAGCCCCCAAATGACCTAGAGAATGCGATGACCTCACTTGGAAGAATGTTCTCCTTCCAAAATCAGTGATTATCCACTTTCTCTCTCTAGAATCAACCTTGGGAACGTTAAGGGAATGTTTCATATTTATAGGCAACCTGAGCCAATGATCAGACGCCAGGTTGTCGTCCTATAATATGAGAACATGTGTCCCCTTCGTACATCCTGATTGCACGGGTGACGTCACCCACCGCGCGGCTGACTCGCGTGGCTTACTCGGGCGCGCTACTCCACCCCTCGCGCAGAGAACCTCTTATTGTTTTATAGCCACCAAACCGCAAGATCTCCCTTTATTCCCGTGTGGGCAAGGTCATGACCTGTTCGATCGTGCCTATACCGCAGCCAAGCCTCAAGGGGCCTCTCAGGTCCTGCCTTCAGACCAGAGCAAGTATGATTACTTGGGCTAAAATAGACTGTCTTCTCGCGTTCTTGCCTATTCATTCGGGCTACGCCAGTCACGAGACTCCTAGGCTTTTCTCCTTATATGGATGGCCCATGGTCACAAAAGAAAAGTTTCCTCAGTTGGGCCTTGAAGAGCGCACAACTGGGAGCTACCGCGCAGGGTAGCCCGCGCTGATGGCTCCAAGCGGTCAATACCGCGGGGAAACGCCACGTGTCACGCAATGGTGCGTGACATTTGTCATCACCTTATTGGGAGGTCAAACTTGAGACTCCTCCTCGTAGGTCAATACGCTGACCTTCCCTACAAAAAGCATAAGATCGAAAAGAGAATATGAAAATTTTCTGAAACTTTGCTCTGACAAATAACAGTCTTTATAATCAGCCCTTCAATCTCCTCTAAGCCCTTTCCAAGAGCTTAAATGATGGCTGAACAACCAACCTTACGCTAAAATACTTCCTTCAAAATACCTTATGCATCCACAAAATGTAACAGTAGTCCTTTGAGTGATTCCAAATCAGTCATTCAATTTTGAATCACTACAGCCAGTTCAATCAACAACAGGTTTGCTATCCCAGGCCTCTCTTGCTTCAAGCAAATCTTGGCAATATCGCTTCGAGAGAACTTCAACTTATTCGGGAAATGACTTGTTCCCATGTTCACCTATGTGACTGACCATTTGGTTCCACCGCTTGCGACATATATATCCAGAGTCCAGACCTATGGTTATGAAGATTGTCCCAATCCACATCTTCGATGCAGCATGCGTCCAAGCTAAAAAGTGCATCAAGCATACGATAGTCATCAGTATCAACCCAATTCCCTTCAGCCACCATAGGACTGACTGTAGCATTTTGTACAGCAGAGAGCATCTGTTCGAGTTGACAACTTGCCACTGATTGCAGTCCAGCTGATATTATCCCTCAACATGCCATATTTTGACTTCTTTCCCTCATAAGCCTTTGCTTGCAAATCCGTGTTGACCAAGTCAAATAAACTCTGGTACTCGTCTTGGGACCAATGCCCCTTCTTCTTATTGGAAAATTTTATTCTGCGCCAAGCATCTTTCACGTGAACTTTGTGTTTGTTGCCTAGTGCATCAGCAAACTGCTTCCATTTTGGCCTGTCTTTCTCATGAAAACTGTTGAGAATGCCTTGAATTTGGCTAAGGCATGATTTGAACAGAAAGATCCCGAGTAGGTGTAGCGCTACCGAGGGAATAACTTTCAGTTATAATCCATCTCGAGCGCTACACCCTTTTTGGTGTAGCGCTACCGGGAGACTATCTCCTGATGGATTCCTACTCGGATTAGGGTTTTGTGTAACTTCTTATAAATAGCAACAGGACCTTTAGGGTTTTGTATCCTTTGAGCAACTTCTGATTTTCTTGGCCTCTCTAGAGTTACGGAACATAGCCGGCTCTTTGTATCTCTTCTTCACCTTTGTTAGTGAACTCTCTCTCTCCTCGCCCGTGAACGTACCTCAATCTTGGGGGAACCACGTAAATCTCTGTGTCGTGTGATTGCTTGTTGATTTGGTTTGTTTTCTCATTACTTTATCGCGTTCATAGCGTGCGTTTTACAACAAAAACTCCTTACTTGTTCAAATTCTTCTTTAGTCCATGAACGATTCTCATCTCTATTAAATATAGTATGAGCTCGGTAATATATAACCTTAAAAGTCCTATTATGGAAAGCAGCTCCAATGTCCTTCCAACAGTTTTTTATTTCGGGGTAAGACTTGCACTGCAAAACCATCTGCAATCCTCCTTCAACCAAGTTACGAGCCTTTATATAGTTAGAAACTGGCTCTTTAATTCTCTCTTCTTCAAGAGTAATCCGCTTACCATGCAGTAATCCGTCATCCTGGTTCTGTTCTTTCCCCTTACTTCTGTAGAGGGTTGAATTCTGGAATCCGTGTGGTACCTCTAAACCTGCAAGACAGAGAGCTGTTAGAGCACCTTTGCCCTTCGTGACAAAGGCCCTCCGATGCTTAAGTTAGTAAAGGATACTAAGTAAGCAAAGAGTAATGCGTATGAATGGGTTTCACAGCGTACCTTTCACTGTGGGCATGATGCCTGTATTTATAGGTGTAGATTAACT